>CAUYQG010081037.1:0-13014 GCA_963574415.1 Tarsius wallacei | reverse complement strand
AGCCGGGCTCGGTGGCTCAGCCTGTAATCCCGCGCCTTTGGGAGGCTGAGGTGAGTGGATTGCCTGAGCCCGCGGGTTCGAGACCCGCCTGGGCAAGTGAGACCTCATCTCTACAATAAATAAAAAAAAATTAGCCGGGCGTGGTAGCGCGCGCCTGTAATTCCAGCTACTTGGAAGGCTGAGGTGGAAGGATCGTCGGAGCCCAGCAGGTCGAGGCTGCGGTGGCCGGGAGCGGCCACTGCACTCCAGTCTGGGCGACAGAGTGAGACTCCAACTCAAAAAAAAAAAAAAAAAAATGTGTGATGCAATTCAGGATTAGGTATACAAGTGGACATAATACAGGTAAAGCTTGGGCCTCCCTTTGGTCACCACTTTGCCTGGTTTTAGATCAAATATCCTTATTGATGCTATGTCCTCCAACCTACCCCAGCAGTATCTTGCTACTGCCAGTCCCTTTCTTATAAAGTATTCTGGTAAATGTTCAGAGTCCACAGCGTTTTAAATAGATATTTTCAGAACAAATAGCAAGGGCTCTTTTCTGAGTTTTCAGATTCAGCACTTTTTTTTTTGAATTGGTTATGAAGAAACTGGGTCAAAAATAACCATTCAACACCTATTTATCAAGCTTTAGCTACGTTTTGAGGCATTGAGTTGGCACTGTTTACATGAAAAGGGGGATCCCCAAGAAACCAGATGTATCTTTTGGAGGGTAGGTCCCTTGTAGTACAAGCTTCCCCTGCTAGGTAAGTGCTCTAGGAACCCATCGGCATCAGTGTACCACCAGCTAGCATTATTGGGAGAGGCTGTGTTCAGATTCAGGAAAAATTTTTTGGAGATTCTTCCAATGCTTTTGTCCATTTCATGATAGGTGATTTATGAGCACACCTGCCCACACCACACTGAGTGTTTAGCAGTTTTGACCAAAAACGACATGACCCCTGTGCCCCACCCTCTCTATTCACCCAGTCTTGCCCTGAGCGACTTTTTTTTTTGTTTCCCTGTATGAAAAAAGTCTTGTGGAAGAGGTGAAACAAAAAAAACGGCAGATGCACTAAAAGGCATCTACATTGACAAGTTCAAGCCAGATGTGGTGGCTCACATCTGTAATCCCAGCACTTTGGGAGGCAGGGGAGAGAGGATTGCCTGAGTCTAGCCTGGGCAACTTGGTGAGACCTTGTCTCTACAATTAAAAAAAAATTAGCCTGGCGTGGTGGCACATGCCTGTAGTTCCAGCTACTTAGAAAGCTGAGGCTAGCCGGGTTGGGTGGCTCAGCCTGTAATCCCACACCTTGGGAGGCTGAGGTGAGTGGATTGCCTGAGCCCGCGGGTTCGAGACCCACCTGGGCAACTTGGCGAGGCCTCATTTCTACAATAAATCAAAAATCAGCCGGGCGTGGTAGCGCACGCCTGTAGTTCCGGCTACTTGGAAGGCTGAGGCGGAAGGATCGCTGGAGCCCAACAGGTTGAGGCTGCGGTGGCTGGGAGCGGCCACTGCACTCCAGTTTGGGTGACAGAGTGAGACTCCAACTCAAAAAAAAAAAAAAAAGAAAGCTGAGGCTGAAGGATCACCTCAGCCCAGCAGGTCAAGGCTGTGGTGGTCATAAGCATGCCACTGTACTCCAGCCTGGGCCACAGAGTGAAACTCTGACTCAAAAAACAAAAGAAAAAAAAAACTGATGAATTAAAACACTGAGCAGTGGAATAAAACATCTTGACAGGTGTATTGCATCAAACCGAGACGACTTTGAAGGTGATTGCAGTTTAAACATGTAGGAATAAATGCACAATTTTTTTATAAGTAAATTCCTGGGTTTTTGGTTCCCCCTTTGAGTAAAGGCCAGAACCTACCCTTAAGAAAGTCACAGTCTAGAGAGAAGGTAAGACCAGGAATCAGGTCATTACCACAGAGGAGACCAAGCACAGGACACAGCTCATCACACAGGGAGGCCACGTGGGAGCAAAGCAGAGGGACAACTGGATAAGGAGGGGTGACCAAGAGGAGATGTACCTGCCTTTAGCCTCAGGGATGACATCAGCTTGGTCAAAGACAAGCAGACAGATGGGGAAGTGGTGGTGGTGGTGGTGGGAGTCATAACGTCCCAGAACAAGAAACCAGCATGGGCAAAAACATGGTGGCATGTTGTGCGTTTTGTACCCTAGCCTGACAACACCCTGGACATAGAGGTTTGGGCAAATATTTGTTGAATGGATGAATGATCAAATACAAGTTCGATTTGATTTGAACACTGACCATCTAGGCAAGATTGTCTCTGCTCCTCGAGTTGTTCTGCATTTGATGTTGTTAAAATGAAATGTGTGTGAGCTTGGCTGGCCCAGAGAGATGCAAGGTTGGCTGTGCCGGTTGGATCTGGGGCAGGAAGGACTTGGCCCTCTGTCTTCAGCTGAAACTTAATACTGATTGAAAACTGAATGTTGGAGACAAAATTCCTACAAAACCAGTTCTGGGTGTTTCATGAAGCCTGGGCTGGGGTGCGGTGAGTTGGGTGGGGTACTGTAGAGTTGTCGCCTCTGACTGGTGTCAGGCTCTGGAGGGGACACGAGTGTCGGTCACAGCAGTCACTGTCAGCTTGGTCTTCGAATGAACCTCTAAGCTGACTTCTCTTCCACCTTGCTTGGAAACGGCTTACCTATTTCTTCAGGGGCTTTCCCTTTTCTCTGCCTCTCTCATCATACTCATCTCATTTAACTGTTAGAGCAACCCCATATGAAGTGATTACAATAAGGAAACTCAGTTTTGAAGTGATGTGACCACACAAGGCCACTCTGCTGATGAGTGGTAGAGCTTGCTTTCAAGACTTGCTCTCTGTCTTTCCAGAGCTTGTCTTCTTAGCAACTCAGTTTGTTCAGGCTGTTATAAGAAAATACCTACATACCTGTGGCTCACACCTATAATCCCAGCACTTTGGGAGGCTGAGACAAGAAGATTGCTTGAGACCAGCCTGGGCAACATAGTAAGATCTTGTCTCTACAAAAAATAAAAAAAATTAGCTGAGCAAGGTGGTATGTACCTGTAGTGCCAGCTACTCAGGAGGCCAAAGTGGAAGGATCACCTGAGCCCAGGAAGTTGAAGCTACAGTGAGCTGTGATTGTGCCACTGCACTCCAGCCTGGGTGACAGTGATGCAGACTTTTCAGGTCAGGCTGGGGCTTCGAGAGTGTCAGCTCAATGGGTCAGCCAAGCTCCAGAGAGTGGTAGAGGGGCTGGTAAGCCTAGCCCCAGAAGTGTCAGCTCTAATGGATTGGCAAGCCAAGCCCTGAGAGTGTTGCTGATTTGGGGGGCTGGCAGGCCTAGCCCCCTGAGTGTCTCAGCTTCAGAGTCTCACCTTCTTCTAGCAGCTCTCCTGGTTCAGCTGGCTTTGTCAGCTGGCAAGCCATCCTCTGGAGTGCACGGCTTTTCGGCTCTGATGATCTTCTGCAGCTCTTCAGGTCGCAGCTCTTCAGGGTCGAGGTTCTTGTCTGAAAGAATGAAGGACACTGACCGCCGGAAAGTGAGTAAGCAGGATTTATTGAGAGGGCGGAGAAGCTCCCACGGTGGGAGGGGACCCGAAGGGGCTGCCCATCTGGGGCTGAAAACCTGGTGCTTATATAGCCCTAAGACCAAGCTGATTGGCTCACACTAGCTGTGAGCTGTAGCTGTTCTGATTGGTCAGTATTAAGGTAAGGACCTAATGGTGAGCTGATTGGTTGCTTTTCCATCCTAGCTGTGAGTACTTAAGCTTTAATTTGAGCTGCTCACCGGAGCTTGTTTACCAATGCTGAGCCTGAGAGGCAAGCTGAGAATTTGCTACACTGTTACCACCTACATTGTTATGAGAGGACTCATCTGTCTGTCTGCCTAGCCTTTCTCTAGCTATCTCCGGTCTCAACAGTGAGACCCCGACTCAGAAAAAAAAGGAAAAAAATCATAGACTGGGTGGCTTATGCACAAGAGAAATTTGTTTCTTATGGTTCTGGAGGCTGGGAAGTTCAAGATCAAGAACAGACCCAGTGTCTGAAGGCCTTTCTTGGTTCAAAGATGCCCATCTTTTGCCTATGTCTTCATGGCAGAAGGGTAAAGGGGCTCTCTCTCACTTTTTTTTTCTGTTTGAATTGGAATCTCACTCTGTCGCCCAGGCTGGAGTGTAGTGGCATGCTCACGACCACCACAACCTCAACCTCCTGGGCTCAGGCAATCCTTCTGCTTTATCTTCCCAAGTAGCTGAGACTACAGGCACATGCCATCATGCTTGGCTAATTTTTGCTTGATTTATTTTCGAGATGAGGTCTCTCCGGTTGCCAGGCTGGTCTCGAACCCCTGGGCTCAGGCAATTCTCTCGCCTCGACCTCCCAAAGGGCTGGGATTACAGGCATGAGTCACTGCATCTAACCTAGGGTCTCTTTTATAAGGGCACAAATCCCATTTATGAGTGCTCCACCTTTATTACCTAATCACCTCCCAGCAACTCCAAATATGATCACATTGGGGCTTAGAATCTAACAAGAATTTGGAGGGGGCACAATCACCCCATATGTCTCCTTTTTCACACCAGCCGAGCCCCTGTTATGCACTGGGCCAGCAGATGTCATGGTCTGTAATTACTTCACTTATTTATTTGTTTGCTTATTGACAGTCTTCCATTCCTTTGGGAATATGGTGCTCCTCAGGTCTGGAACCCTGTTCTATGTCTCCAGGGCTGAGCACAGTTCCTGGAACATAGAAAAACTTTGGTAAACCCTGGCTGAAGCACCAGCCCCATGAAGGCAGGGAGTTTTGCCTGCTTTGTCTTCCTAATGTATCCTTAGTGCCTGGAATGGTGCCTGGCATGTAGGTAGGCATATAATAAATAGCTTTTGAATGCATCCATGAGTTGAAGGAACAAACATTAGACTTTGGGGATACAAAGGTGAATGAGCATTGTCTGTACCCCAAGGCCCTCACTGCTGAAGGAGGAGACAGGCATTAGTGATAATGTAGCAAGAGAGGAAGGCCACCCCAAGTGGCCAGAGGTGCCTGTCGACAGACTGCCTGGCCCCACGTTGTCAGCACTTAGATGGTGATGGGTGCAGGATGTGGCAGGGAGCTAGGAAGACAGTCTCTGCCTGCCCTATCCAAAATGGGCAAAGGACATGAACAGGCACTTCTTAAAAGGAAACACACAGGTGTCCAAGAAACTTAAGAAAGAATGTTAAACATCACCAATCATCGAAGAAATGCAAATTAAAACCACAGTGAGATATCGTCTGACCCCAGTCAGAATGGCCATTACTAGAAAGTCAAAGAGCAACAGATGTTGGTGCAGACGTGGAGAAAAGGAAACACTCATCCACGGTTGGTGGGAATGTAAGCTCATTTAGTCTCTATGGAAAAGAGTATGGATATTTCTCTAAGAACTAAAATTACCGTTTGATCCAGCAATCCCACTGGGGGAGGGGCCTACCCAAGGGAAAACAAATCATTATATCAAAAAGATACCCACACTCAAATGTTCATGGCAGCACTGTTCACAATAGCAAAGTCATGGAGCCAATCTAAGTGCCCAACAATGATTGGCTGGATAAGGAAAATATAGTACATATACACTATGGAATACTACGCAGCCATAAAAAAGAGTGAAATCATGCCACATGGTCTCATTTATATGTGAGAACTAAATGGACAAAAAGATGGACATAAAAGAGGGGAGCCAAGAGAGCTAGGATTAGGGTCCAGAAGGTACCCATAGGTACAATGTTAACTGCCTGGGAAATGGGTCACCTGAAGCCTAATCCTCACCAACATGCAATATGCTCATGTAGCAAACATGTGCTTGTATCCCCTGAATCTAAAGGAAAAAAAAATAAGTCTCTGACTGCAAGGAACTTATCTCCTACAGTAATCACATGATTTTTGAGTTTTGCTGCCAACTGGGGCCAGTGAGTTGAGAAGTCAGGTCATGGCTTATGAAGGGCCCAGCACCCTTCTCCACTCCAGCCAGGCTGCTGGTCAGCCAGTTAGTCAGCAGACACTTGCTGAAGCCTCCTGAAGACAGAGGCTTGCTGGGTGCCTCTTCCACGTGGAGGGGAGCAAGAGCCTCAGTTTGGTCAAATCAGGAGATAAGACACCCACTGCCTCCAACACAGAAAGACACCTGGAGGTTCAGAGTTCTCAAGGCGCAGATCACATGGGACGTACCCTAGAGTTAGGACAAGCTGGTCAAAGGCAGGAGAGCACTCTGACCTCCTGGGTCACGGGACAGGTTCAATGCCACCTGCGTGTCAAGCACTTAAGGCAGACAATCCACAGAGTCGCTCACGATGTGGTTGCCGGCGCTCAGAAGCTGGGGATCATGGTGGGCTGGGCGGGCCGTGAGCATCTTCGCAGCTGGGCTATAAAACCTGGTGACAGCAAGGGACATTCTCTGCTGCAGCAGCTCTGGGGAGGTGGTGAGGACTGGGCTGGCAATCCTTCTCCCAGCATTGTGTATTTACAAATTCGCCCATTCCTATGACGCATATTTACACACATTGCTTTCATCATGAAATGCCACTGTAACCAGATTAATCAATTAAGCATTTAACAGCCAACTAAAGTTTATGACTTGGTTTTTGTATTAGGCCATATTGTAGAATAACTTTGGGTTAGTGTTCACCTGGGGGAGATTTTGGACAAAAGTTGGTGTTTCTTCCAGGCCAGGGAGTAAAAGTTCATGCATCCTTAGGAAACCCACTCAATGTAGGATATCAACTGTGCCAGGCACTGACCTGGGCATCAGGACCCCTGCTACCAAGAAGCTTGTTTTCTGGAAGAGAAGACAGATGATAGAAAGATAAACCAGACCAGGTGCAGTGCCTCACACCTGTAATCTCAGCACTTTGGGAGGCCAAGGTGGGAAGATTTCTTGAGTCCAGGTGTTCAAGATCAGTCTAGGCAACATAGTGAGACCGCATCTCTAAAAATAAAAATAAAAAAATTAACCAGGTGCAGTGATGTGCATCTGTAGTCCCAGCTACTCAGGAGGCTGAGGTGGAAGGATCGCCTGAGCCCAGGAGGTCAAGGCTGTGTTGAACCAAGATTGCGCCATCGCACTCCAGTCTGGATGACAGAGTACGATTCTGACACGCACGACAGCGCGAGGGGGGGGGAGGGAGGAAGGAGGGAAGGAAGGAAGGAAAGAAAAGAAAAGATAGATAAACCAACAAGTATGCTGTGAAGAGACAGGGCAGTGCTATGAAAAAAATTAGATGGCAGAAGAGGAGAGAAGTTAAAAGCCAAGTGTGTGCTGCCAGGAGGGGCAGGGAGGGTCTTCTCTGAGCAGGTGACGTGTGAGCAGTGATCTGAATCCAGGGAGGTGGAGGAGCCGTGTGGACGCCCATCTCTTCTCACCACACGTGGGGAGGAAATCAGACCACGTATGTAGCCTGTTGATTATTCAGCAAACGTTAGGGCCCTGGGACCAACAGTATTCGTGTAATTGCCAACCTTTGAGACTGTGAACATCTCTGAGTGCCCGAGACATGTGGTCCTTGTATCAGACAAGAAGGAAGAATGGCAGAGGGAAGCGGGAGACAGGTGGCTCTTGGGGGGAGGATCACTCCCTAGCAGAGAGGACAGCCAGTACACATGCTGGAAGACGGAATGTGCTTGAGATGTTCCAGCAGTTGCAAGGAAGTTGGGGGCGGGGTGGGGGGCAGGCATGGGAGGGACCTGGCATTTATTCTAGATGGAACCATGGTGGGGGTGGGGGAGGTCTGGTGGCAGAAGGCTCTTTCTGACTGCCACATGGAGTGTTGATGGGTGCTGGTGGGCAGTGGGCAGACAGGGAAGAAGGTGCCAGCTGAGAGGCATTGCAGCCGTGCCCATGTGGCAGAGGGTGGCGGGGCCCAGGTGGGAGTGGCAGAGCAGGTGAGGGGAGGGAAGTCAGGTCAGACAAACACCTGGGCAGTTTGGAGGAGAAACAGGTTGTAGAGGATGGATGGACTTGTAGGGCTGGGAGGGATGGCATCTCTTTGGGGATGATGGGGGTGGGGTTGGCTATGACAGATCCCTGGGGTTGTGTCAATGTAAAGCCCGGCCTCAGACGCTTTGCCCTGCTGTCTCAGCCACCTGCTCTTCTGTGATTCTGCGACCCCACTTGGAGGTCATTGGCTTCTTAAATGTCAGAAGAGATGAACGACTGTATTAGTTTGCTAGAGCTGCCATGGCAAGTGCCAGGTGGCATCAACAACAGAAATGTGTTCTCTCACAGTCCCAAAGGCTCATGGTCTGAGATCAAGGTGTCGGCAAGGTCGGTTCCCTCTCAGGGTCATGAGAGAAAGATCTGTCCCAGGACTCTCTCCTTGCCTGGTAGATGACTATCTTCTGCCTATGTCTCTTGACATCATTTCCCCTCTGCATCTGTCTGTGTCCAAGATTCCTCCTCGTAGAAAGACACCAGTCAGGCACAGTGTCTCATGCCATTAGCCCAGTACTTTGGGAGGCTGAGGCAGGAGGATCACTTGAGGCCAGGAGTTCAAGACCAGCCTGGGCAATATGGCAAGACCTTGTCTCTAAAGCAAAAATAAAAAAATTAGCCAGATGTGGTGGTGTGTGCCTGTAGTCCCAGCTACTGTGGGGGACTGAGGCAGAAGGATCACCTGAACACAGGAGTTCGAGGCTGCAGTGAGCTATGATGGTGCCACTACACTCCAGCCCTGGCAACAGAGCGAGATCCTGTCACTAAAAAAGAAATAAAAAATAAAAATTTCAAAAAAAAAAGACACCAGTAATATTGGATTAGGGCCCATCCGAATGACCTCCTTTTAATTTAATAAACTCTTTAAAGAGCCTTTCTCCAAACGCAGTTACATTCTGAGGTACCTGGGAATAGAATGTGAATTTCGGGAGGGACACACTCTAGCCGTAAGAGTGACCCATGGGCCCTGGGATGCGGTTTGTGCTGGTTTGTCTTGGCTCACCAGAAACACCAAGAGGACATCTCCTCACCCAGGGGCCCTGCCTTGTAGACTTCCTCTTCCGGTCACCCGGTCTTCTCTTTCCACCTCCTTCCCTGTCTGAGCTTGGAAGCCTCTACAGCACCAGCCTGAGTAGTTGCAAGCTGGCTGTTGTCTTTGGGGTCTGTCTTCCTTTTTCATTTTTTAGGTGAGCAGCCTGGCTCCAGCCATGGGCTGCACTTTTACTGGTAGGAGGGGCCTGTGAGGGTCCACGTGACCTTGAACTCAGGCTGTTTCATGAGGTATGAAGGCAGCTCCCTTGGCTAGGCATTTGGGGTCCTGGTGTGCTCTGCGGGTTGTCAGTGTTTTGACCGTCTCAGGACCGATATGATCCCAATTTCCTTTTGTTGTTGATTTGAGCCTTGATGATCCAATATTCTATATTCTATTGGGATGAGACAAAGTATATACAATGCTTCATACAGTATCTGATGGGTGATAGAACTGCTGAACACAGTACGGTTACTGTTAATGGTGTGTCTTGACCTTCTTTTCTCTAGAAAAGGACCTGGAGACCTTGACAAGATTGAGTTCCATTGAATGGTAAGTATTCAATGAGATCAAGGTGTCTGCAAGTAAGTTCTTTCTCAGGGTCATGAGAGAAAGATCTGTCCCAGGCTTCTCTTCTTGGCTGGTATATTCATTGAATAATGACATTCATTGAGTATATTGTATTATTGAATAATTACTATACTATATTCATCATTTGATATATTCTTCATATGTAACTATATGAGGTGAGTATTTGCATACCATTTTTTTCTCCTTTTAAAATGACTTCTCACCTGAGAACACCTCCATTTTTAAAGATTTTTCTTAAAATTTTGTTGTTGTTGTTGTTTTGTAGAGACAGGGTCTCACTGTGTTGCCCAGGCTGGTCTCAAACTCCAGGCCTCAAGTAATCTTCCTGCTTCAGCCTCCCAAAGTGCTGGGATTACAGGCTTTTTTGTGTGTGACATGTTCAGCAATAGCTTTACATCACAGAGTGGAGAATAGCAAAACAAAACAAGCAAAATAACACAACGAGTAATGCCCGTGGCTCTTGGCCCTATGTGGGGCATCATGGGTGGCCTGTGGTTGGCTCCTCGGCCTGTCCATGTGCCATCTTATTACCCTTTGTGACCGGGCACAGTGGCTCATGGCTGTAATCCCAGCACTTTGGGAAGTCGAGGTGGGAGGATTGCTTGAGCCCAGGAGTTCAAGACCAGCCTGGGCAACATCGTGTGACCTCGTATCTACAGAAATATTAGCCGGGTCTGGTGGTGAGCACTTTAGTCCCAGCTACTCAGGAGGCTGGGACACCTTTGTGGGTGTGTTTGCACGAAGGAATCTGGATGTGTGCAGAAAAGGTGTATTTTTGAATATATATTTTTGAATATATACTTCTGAAGGGGACTGAGGAGTTCTTTTTGGACTTTGGAACATTGGATCAGGGATGTTCAACCTGTCCAAGAGAAGCACCCAGAGTGGTGGGATGGCCCAGCAGTAGCACCTCCCAGAAAGTCCTGGCAAACATATGCTTCCTGAAGAAGGGCTCACTCCAAAGTGTGAAAGCTATAGCTCATTTGCAACCATTTGTGAGGGACCTGGGATGTGTAAGATTGACAGCCGAGGCTTGCCAAGATCCAGTTATATCCAGAGAAGCGATGGAGGCAGTGTTGTAGCAACACACCAGGAAGCCATGCTTGCAGGAAGCAGTCTGTCTATGTGGCAACAGAGAGAGATAGACCAGCTAGGTTACAAAGCCTGGAGAGCTATCTTGGCCCCTTCCTGTCCCTCCTCGATGGAAGGTCCAGGAAAATGCATTCCAATAATTCCAAATAGATCAAATATTTTGTTGTGCAAAATAAAACAATAGAAATATGGAAGGAAATATGAAATATTTTTTCTTAAAAGAAAGTATTTTTTAAAACTATTTCTAATTTTTAAAAGTTACTGACATCATGAACAAAGACAAATTACCAACTGAGTGAAATTTTAGTATAATTAAAGGACTAATCTTTCAAGTAGATACAGACCCCCAAAGTTGAAAAGAAAAAGAACAAATTTGTTCTGGCAGGGTGGCTCATGCCTATAATCAATCCCAGCACTTTGAAAGGCCAAGGTGGAAGGCTCACTTGAGGCCAGGAGTTCAAGACCAACCTGGGCAATATAATAAGACCCCTTATCTACAAAAAATAAAAAGAGAAAAAAGAAAAAAAGAACAAACGCATTAAAAATAACAATCAAAAATCACTGATTAGTAAAGATATTTGCAAAAGCCAAGAATTTTCATTTGAAGCAGTCTGGGATCCAAGTTTTTCTGCAGAAAGAAGAAAAATGTTCCCCAAGTCTTCCTCAGATCAAGAGGAAACAGAATAAACTTCACCCCAAAATTGATAGCTCTGGGGCATCTACTCTTTGAGAGACATAAACAAGAAGAACAGGACTGGATATTAGCATTACAAGTAAAGAAAAAATGCTGCAGTTGGGCACCGTGGCTCACGCCTGTAATCCCAGCAGTCTGGGAGATGGAGGCAAGAAGATTGTCTGAGTCCAGGGGTTCGGGAGCAGCCTGGGCAACTTGGTGGGACCTCATCTCTACAATAAATCAAAAAATTAGCGAGGCGTGGTGGTGCATGCCATGGCTCCAGCTACTTAGAAGGGTGAGGCAGAAGGATCACCTGAGCCTAGCAGATTGAGGCTGCAGTGGCTGTGAGTGTACCACTGCACTCCAGCCTAGGTGAAAGAGTGAGGCTTCTACTAAAAAAGTAATAATAATTAAAAAATAATAAAATAAAATAAAATAAAAAATGGAGCCAAACCCACAAAAAGGATTCTTAGATGAATGTCAGCTATATCCTCACCTCCAAATTGCTAAACAGAGAAGTATTTCAGATAAGAACTTCAAAAGGCAAACTGATACAGAGCATTCAAAGTCTCTGAGGGACTCAAGGATAAACATTGGCAACATTTTTCTAAGATCCAGTTGAAACATTCAGTTAATGGAAGAAAGATACTGAATTATACTGGTGATATTGTAATGTATCTAAAAGTGCTCATTCCCCAAAGCCTAGCAATTCACAGAAAAGTTTTTATCTGTTTGTCTGTTTTTGAGTTGGGGGTGTCTCGCTCTGTTGCCCAGGCTGGAGTACAGTGGAGTGATCATGGCTCATCACAGCCACGACCTCCTCAGAAAAGCCTTCTGCCTCAGCCTCCCAAGTAGCTGGGACTACAGGTGTGCACCACCACACCTGACTTATTTTTTTATTTGTTGTAGAGACAAGCTCTCACTATGTTGCCCAGGCTGGAAAGTATTTTTCAGGTGTTTCAGAGATGCAAAAAGTACATGAGTAAAGGAGTATTTTGTAATCTAGTAAAGCTGAATTGTGATGCTCTCTTTTCTAGCATGGAATCATTAGAAATTTGCCATCAGCTCTGCTGTGTAGGCATATTCATTGTCCTTCATTAAAGGAGTGTGTGACTATAAGACTATACAAATGTATTTCTGCAGAACTCAGTGGTAAGCAGGGATCTCCTTACCTTTTAATAATTATGATATGTACTAAGTAAGTTCTACAATCCTTATGGATATCAAAATGTCTTGGCCAACGTCAAGAAATCTGTAAGTGAAATCCTCTTTCCAAAAAATGGATATTTTATGGCCTTTGCTCACCTTTATGTCATGACTAATAATCAAAGCAAGATTATGTAATTCCAAGTAATTAAAGAACCCATGCAAGACTTAAAGTCTGTTTTCTTGCTAATTTTCCATATATTTACAGAGTACTTAAAAGATATCTTCCATAGCACTGAAGCAATATAATTTCCATCTCCAATTTAATTAAATTTTAAGCATCAGAGCATTTCCCTTGATTTTAAATGGATTAGGATCGATGTTAAATCAGAGTGTTCTTTCTATTCGTTGACAGAAAGAAAACTAGACTCTAAGCAAAAAGAGTTCAGATTTGGGTGACTGGGTGGGGTAGCTTGAGGGGTGGGTTGGGTTGGCACTCTGGGAGCATTGGAGATGAGTGGCTGGTCAGAAACTGAGTTTAGAAGGAAG
>CAUYQG010081032.1:0-11250 GCA_963574415.1 Tarsius wallacei | reverse complement strand
AGTGGCTGCTCCCGGCCCCCGCAGCCTGACCTGCTGTGCTCCGGCGATCCTTCCGACTCAGCCTTCCAAGTAGCTGGAATTACAGGCGCGCGCTACCACACCCGGCTAATTTTTTTATTTATTGTAGAGATGAGGTCTCGCTTGCCCAGGTGGGTCTCGAACCCACGGGCTCAGGCAATCCACTCACCTCAGCCTCCCAAGGCACGGAATTACAGGCTGAGCCACCGAGCCCGGCTGCTTTTGCCCATTTTTAAATAGTGTTAATTGTTTCTTCGTTATTAAGTTGTAGTAAGAATTCTTTACACATTTTGGGTAAAAGCCCCTTATCAGACATGTGGCTTACATGTATTGTTTTCTAGTTCACAGGTTGCCTTTTTATTTTGTTGCCTGCTTCTGTTGTTGCACAGAAGCTTTTTAGTTTGGTATAGTCCCATTTACTTATTTTTGCTTTTGTAGCCTAAGTTTTTTTACTTAAAAAATCATTGTCTCTACAATCAATCAAAAAATTAGCTGAGCATGGTGGCGTGTGCCTGTAGTTCCAGTTACTTGAAAGGCTGAGGAGGAAGGATCACCTGAGCCCAGCAGGTGGAGGCTGCGGTGGCAGTGAGCCTGCCACTGCACTCCAGCCTGGGTGACTTTGGAGTGGAGGCCAAAGGATTGCCTGAGTCCAGGGGATTGAGAACAGCCTGGGCAACTTGGCGAGACCTCGTCTCTACAATAAATTAAGAAAAATTAGCCGGGCATGGTGGCACACGACTGTGGTTCCAGTTACTTGAAAGGCTAAGGTGGAAGGATCGCCTGAGTCCAGCAAGGATTACAGGCATGAGTTACTGAACCCAGCTACAGTACCATTTATTGAAGAGACATTTTCCTTTCCCCATCATGTCTTCTTGGAGCCCTTGATGAAAATTAGTTAACCATATATGTTTGAATTTATTTCTGGCTCTCTATTCTGTTCCATTAGTCTATGTCTGTCTTTATGGGGGGACTCAGAAAAACCTGGAATTAATTTATAAAAATCTATGTACAGGGGACCCAAAAAAACCCGGAGTTATTTTTTGGCAGGCAGGCCCCTTGTGGTACAGGTTTTCCCTGCTAGATAAGTGTTCTGGGAACCCATCAGCATCAGTGTACCAGCTAGCGCTGTTGTGACAGGCTGCGTTTAGCTTCAGTGAATTTTTTTTGAAGATTCTTTCAACACATTTGCCCTTTTCATGATGGGTGATTTATGAGCACACCTGCCCACAACACACTGAGTGTTCAGTAGTTTTTGACTTAAAATGTTATGCTTCATGCCCCACCCTCCCTACTCACCTGATCTTGCCCTGAGTGAGATTTTTTTAGGTTCCCCCTCGTAAAATCATGTTATCTGAAAATAGAGATAATTCGACTTTTCCCTTTCCAATTTGGTTGCCTTTTCTTTCTCTCTTTTTTTTTGGGGGGGGTCTGGCTGATCTTGCTAGTACTTGCTAATACTATGTTGAACACAAGTGGTGAGAATGGGCATTCCTGCCTTGTACCTCATCTTAGCTGGAAAAACTTTCAGTTGTTCCCTGTTGGTTATGATGTTAGCTGTGGCTTTTTTTTTTTTTTAAATAAATGACTTTTTTTTTTCCATTTTACAAATAGGAAAAGTATATAAATGGCTTTTAGTATATTGAAGAACTTTCCTTCTATACATGAGCTACTAAAAGTTTTTGTCAAGAAAGGATGCTGAACTTTGTCAATGCTTTTTCTTTATCAATTAAAAGTCATGTAGTTTTTATCTTTCATTTTGTTGATATGGTGTATTGCATTGGTTGATTTGCATAAACTGGCTTTGCATGTCAGTGGATAAATTCCACTTCGTCATGATGTGTGATTTTTTTTTTTCTTCTTTTTTTGAGTTGGGGCCTCACTCTGTTGACAGTGGCACGATCTCAGCTCACTGCAGCCTCAAACTCCTGAGCTCAGATGATCCTTCCACCTCAGTCTTCTGAGTAGCTGTGACTAAAGACATATCCCACCATGCCTGGCTAATCTTTTGATTTTTTTATAGAGACGAGGTCTCGCTATGTTGCCCAGGATGGTCTTGAATTCCTGGGCTCAAGCAACCCTCTTGCCTAGGCTTTCCAAAGTACTGGGATTACAGGCATGAGCCACTGTGCCCAGCCACAATGTGTAAACTTTTGGTGTGTTGTTAAATTCAGTTTGCTAATATTTTATTGAGGAGGATTTCTTTCTTAGTCTAGCTAGGGATTTGTTGATTTTGTTTATGTTTTCAAAGAACCAACACTTGGTTTTATTGATTTTTTTCCCTATGATTTTTCTATTTTCTATTTATTTCTGTTCTGATCTTTATTATTTCCTTCCTTCTGCTAACTTTGGGTTTGGTTTATTCTTCCTTTTCTAGCTCCTTGAGATGTATTGTTAGGCTATTTATTTGGGATCTTTCTTCTTTTTTAATATAGGCATTTATTGCTATAAATTTCTGTCTTAGAACTGTTTTTGCTGCATCCCACAGATTTTGATATATTGTTTCTGTTGTCATTGTCTCAAGATTTTTTATCACTTGATATTTTTAACAATCAAAAACATCCATTTTAAGTTGAAATCAACCTTTCAGAGGTGAAAAGTTTGGATACTCCCTCACAGTATACTATCTTAATACAAACTGAAGATAAATGTCATTATACTCAAACTCAGAGCAAAAGACTGTGATGCACATGTTTTATGTTTTTAGTAAAATTGTTTGATATTACTCTTTGCCATCTTAGCAGTCAGTTTAGGGTAATAAATGAGAACAGATGATCACTGTGTATACAAACAGCTTGTAAAACAATTGCCCTTACCCCTCCTTTCAGTCAGTCCCCAAATGATCATCTCAGCCTTACTTCCGGTATCCACTCAGTAAAATAAAACTTTTTTGATTCTATATTACTGAAGTTTAATACATGTAGAATGCCAACCTGTTCAGGAAAAAAAGTAGTAGTAAAAGCTGACATTAAGTAAAATATATATTTTTTAGATTATAAATATACATATTTGCTATTGCTAGCACATTGTTCTTATAATATGTAAATCATACAAAATATCAGTATTTTACTTTTATATTTATAATGGTAGGTGAGAACAAAGTAGAAACACATTGGACTGAAAAGATGAAAAATGGCAAGATGATAAAACACTGGCATTTTACTCTGAAATATGATGTTATAAACATAGAAGATTTATCCATCCATATGAAAATTGTTAATAGAGACTACTAAATCAAACTAAAATCTGACCTGAGAAAGGCTCTATACTCCCACACTTGAGTCCTTACGGATGAATCCTAACATAACTTAGCAGGCAGTCAACTGAAAACCTAACTTAGGAGTATGCTTCTGTGACAACATCTGAGCCTCAGCCAATCCATCAACCATACCGTAACCAATCACAGGCAGACAACTGTCTGAACTGTGTTCTAATAGGGTAAATGCTGAGATGTAACCAAGCTGGCTGTTTCTATACCTCATTTCTGTTTCTGTATGTCACTTTCCTTTTTCTGTCCACAAATTTGCTCCATCAATACAACATCCCTAGAGTCTTTCTTAATCTGCTGTGATTCTAGGGGCTTCCTGATTCGTGAATCTTTTTTTCTCAAATAAACTCTGTTAAATTTAAATCCAAAGTTTTTCATCTAACAAGGTAATGAGGCAAGACCATTGCTGCCTATTACCATCTGATAGGATCATCACATGGAACCTCACATGGGAAATGAGGCTGGGGAGAGAGGACATTGGAGATATACAGGATATTAGCTTGATGACATTGTTTATATTTTGGCAAAAATAATTATGATCAAGTAATAAGGCACTCAAATTATTAGGACAAGTAGTTATTGAAATCATTTAATAATCTATATCATTTGAACTATTATTTAATAAGTCAATATATTAATAACACTTATTTTGAATTATTTGCTTCGGCATCTATTTTTGTTATATACACTATATACTACACCTAAGTATATACTATATAGAAAACATATAGCCCAGATGCGGTGGCTCATGCCTATAATCCCAGCACTTTGAGAGGCCGAGGTGAAAGGATTGCCTGAGTCCACAGATTAGAGACCAGCCTGGGCAACTTGGCGAGACCTTGTCTCTACAATAAATCAGGAAAAATGAGCTGAGCTTGGTAGTACATGCCTGTAGTTCCAGCTACTTGGAAGGCTGAGGAGGAAGGATCACCTGAGCCCAGCAGGTCAAGGCTGTGGTGGCCCTAAGTGTGCCACTATACTCCAGCCTGGGTGACAAAAACAAGACTCCAACTCAAAAAAAAAATAAAGAAAAAAAGAAAACATATATGTATACAGATACAGAGAGAAGGAATAACTGTTTTCAAATGGCCACATTTGGTTTTACTGGTTCATAAATTTTACTGTTAAATATTGGCAATTATGCATGTCCATAAGCTTTCAGAATCTGTTTGTTGATAAAACACTACATGACACTACTTTAAGCTGTTGACATTTTGCACTGATGTTACAAATGATTTGTAGTTACACATTCATGAAGTTATGTTGACATACCTAATTGTGATCATTGGAGACTCATGATATTAACCCATGTTCTGTCACTGAAAATCAGGCTGTGGGTGAAGACTGGAAGCTCAGGGACAGACAAGGCAGCAGGAACCATACAGAGCACATGCCTTTGTGCCCTCCAAGCTGCCTGCCTGTCACCTGCACCCGCCCAGCAGACTCTCAGCGATGAGTCTTGGGTCTCTCAACAAATAAATATTTGCTTTGACTAAATCCAGACACAACTTTGACGGGCTTCTCAACTGCTAGGAAGCAGATTGCACTTGATGTTCCTTGAAACTTACAACTGTGTGAACCTCCAACAATGAGAAGCAGAGAGGGCTAGGTTGGCACTGGGGAGCAATATGAATTGGTTTTCAGGATGATGGAAGAGGGTTAAAATCTAGTTTGATGTTGACATGGGTTTACTTTTAAAAAAACATATCTGGGTTGGGCGCAGTGGCTCACACCTATAATCCCAGCACTTCGGGAGGCCAAGATGAGAGGATTGCCTGAGCTCATGGGTTCGAGACCAGCTTGGCAATTTGGTGAGACCTCATCTCTACAATAATTAAAAAAAAATTAGCTGGGCATGGTGGCGTGTGCCTGTAGTTCCAGCTACTTGGAAGGCTGAGGTGGATTGATCACCTGAGCCCAGCAGGTCAAGGCTGTGGTGGCCGTGAGCATGCCACTGCATTCCAGCTTGGGGGACAAGAGTGAGATTCCAACTCAAATATATATGTATCTGTCACTAAGCCATGCTGTTGCATCCTTCTGAAAAGACTTAGCCATATGGGGAGAAGAGCCAGAGTCCACCACTTATGTACCATTCGGGAGGGCCTGGGTGCATCCTGGGCAGTTTCTCTGGCATGGGAGGTATGTTATTTTTTTCTAGGTAGGAAAGTGGAGGTTGCAGGGAAGAATAAATGATTTGGTTAATAAGGTAATGTGGAGGTAGAAAGCTACATTGCTCTGTATCCTAACAGGAGTCATTAAACTATTTGCTGTTCTGAGTTCATTATCTGGGGTTACTTAATCATCATGAAAGAACAGGGAGAAAACAAAATTTTTAAATAACCCTTCTCAGGGAGGTAGATCTGTCTTCCCTAATACTTCACTGTTTTCACCCTTCTGCCACGTTAACAGAATGCCAACCATACTCATATTTTCATGAAGTTACCCATAGCCTGTTCTTAACACTACTTGTTAAAAGTGGTAGCTATCCACATTCCTTTGGGAAAGTAGCATCCATCTAAGAAATGTTTATAGGTTTATTTAACAATGTGCAGTCCTGAGGAGTTGTACTTTGAGTGAAGTCTTCAAGCAGAATGCCTGTACAACTTCAACTATGCCCCAGCTCCAGGCTCAAGGTTGTCTACATGGGGTGATGGAGCCTGGTGTCTTGGACCCACAAGGATGCCCTGAATATGGACTCAGTGATGCTGCACTCACCTGGAGTGCCTCTAGTGGCACCTGCCCCTCAGAGTTCCCTTTGAGAACACTCAACCACCTGCTCTGTGGATGGACTCTGATGACACAACATCAGGAAAAAATTCAAAAGCACAACTACCCTTTTGAATGCTTAGATAAAATAGATATCTAATAAAAACCTGCTAATAATCATTTATTGTCTGACTTTAGATAGCAGAAGCTTCTTTTCTTATGGGTGTCAGGGGGTAGGAAGAGGGTGTCCTGTGGGGCTTCCTGTCTTGCAGTTCTTGTACCTGAGCCACGTTCTGACCTCCGAACAACAGGGGCAGTGACTCAAGCAAGGCAATGGGCAGCCGGGGTCTGCTGTATTTGTGTGAAAATCCTCTATGCTTTTCAAAGGCTTTTTGAATCAGCAAAACCTCTTCGTTCTTAAGAAAAGGAAACAGAAGAGATTTGGACATTGACGAGAACCACAACAGTGCCCCAGCACCCCTGCTGGTAGGAAAATGTGTCTCTAAGGTTGCTTCTCTCTCGGGCTTCCATATTTCTGTTTTCTCCTGCGGAGCTGACGCTGAAGCTGGAGCTTGTTGGTGAAGAACATCTGTCTCCAGCCGATGTCCTCTGCCAGGGCCCTCATGTCAGAAGTGATGGCATCACACCATGACATGACTATCTGCTCCCACAATTTATCAGACAAGCACAGCTGTGGATGGAAGAAGCGAGAGGTGGGTTACAGCACACAGGCATCAAGTAAAAGCCATTTACTCTCTCACATAGTTACTATTGAACTCCTGCTGCCTGTGGGACACTGCAAGAAACACTACGTGGGCTGAGCATGGTGGCTCAAGCCTATAATCCCAGCACTTTTGGAGGCCAAGGCAAGAGGATTGCCTGAGTCCATGGGTTTGAGTCCAACCCAGGCAACTTGGCAAGACCTTGTCTCTACAATAAATTAAAAAAAGTTAGCCAGGCATGGTAGTACACGCCTGTAGTTCCAGCTACTTGGAAGGCTGAGACAGAAGGATCACCTGAGTCCAGCAGGTCGAGGTTGCAGTGGCCAGGAGCATGCCACTGCACTCCAGCCTGGGCAACAGAGTGAGACTCCAACTCAAAAAGAAAAGAAAAGAAACACTACATGTGCATGCAGGTATCTAGACACAGATCCTGCCTCAAGAAACCTCTTTGAGGAAAAGAGCCAGTACACAAATATCTCAGTGCACATATATTTAAAGAACAAAGCAATATTTAATTAACAGAAGAAACCAAGTCCTGTTCTCATTTAAGTGATAAAATAACCTGATTTTTAGCTACTTGGGAGGTTGAGGCAGGAGTATCACTTGAGGTCAGGAGTTCAAGACCAGCCTGAGCAACACAAAAAGTCCTTGCCTTTAAAATATATATATAGCATCATATACATTATGTCATTAATTTCCAATTGTCCACACAACAGAGGCTGACAGTGGTATAGTCAAGCGATCTTCCAGCCAGTGCTGCATTAGCTTCTTGGGCAGGAACATTGCTAACTCACACCATTTGTGTTCTGGGCTTGTACTGCTGTCAGCCTTATTCACTGTGAGCTACTCAGTGATAAAATGCATCAGATGAATAAAGCAGCCCTTGGAGACAGCCAGCCAACACACCTACAAATCATTCCTGATGCCAGGTTCCCATCCACAGGTTTTCCAAGTCCTTTGTGTGTATGACTCCACACTAAAGCCCCAAAGTAGGCCACATGTCCTGTCCATTCCTTGAGCCCAGCTGGCACATGGCAAAGTAAGCCATCCTCCAGGACAGTTAGATATTCATCTGTGGTCTGGGGACTTTAATTGAGGACCAGAAGGTTAAGGGAGGGCAAGAACCTCCCAGCTAAATATCTGTACAAGGCTATTTTGCCTTCCCCACAAGTTCAATGCTACCAAAATTCAGCTTCCACTTACCCAAGATTTCCTAATATCATTTTTTCAGTAGTGATGATGGCAACTACTCTCATTAGTCTCCTGCTACCAAACACTATTAGAATGAAGATTTCCTGACTCCTTAGCTAACATGCCCCTAGATCATTCCTAAAGTGAAAGCATCAATTACATTTATTATCTCCAACCTTAGTGATAGCCATGGGGTTTGGTGCATGCAAGAATGTGAACACTTCAAGGTTTTCAGCCATTTGGCATTCGACAGTGGTAATCCCTAGTGATACAGAAATGTGTTTTAAGAAGGCCTTAAGCATGGGCAGTTCCTTGCTCCATCCCTCCTGTGCCACATGTGCATTTGGAAAGTTAATCACCAACCTGATCTCCCTTGCAGCTCTTCTGTTCAGTGGTTGTCACATGTGAAAATCCAGAAGTAGAAAGAGGTGGGCATGGTAGAGGGACAATCAGTGGCCCACAGTTCCTTTGCACTAGTGGTGCCAGAGTACACTAGCCCTCTCCAACATGTCCCTTATGGAGGAATTCCCAAAGTCATCCAGGTAAGTGACTTCTCTTACAAGGAGACCAAGAAAGGCAAGAAGATAATGGATCCTTCAAAGATCAATAATGGTGGGAATTAAGATTATCTATGGATAATGTTCAGTGCAGGTTCCCTGCCTATGAATAATGAGAGTTAACCTTACTTCTGGTTTAACAAAAATTAGGCTAAACTTATTTTCACCATTTAAAATTCTTTTTTAGGGGGCAATGCTATCACTTTAAATAGGAGAAGCAGACAGTCATGGTAAAAAACAAAAACAAAAACTCTCAGATTTCACAAGAGTGAATCCAACTGTGCCTTACTTTAAAAGATGTCAGAGATTTGGGAAGCTGAATCTCTAGAAACATAGGCACACAGTGACAAAGAGGAAAAGGCACCCAAATGGCTAAAACAGCTGTCAGGAACCATTGTGCTGAAATCCATGCACTTCGTTCTGTAAAAAAGGCTTGACTCATGGCCTAGTCATTCCTCCTTCCCTAGAATTCATTTTAGCTTAGTGTACAGCTTTTAGCTTTTAGCTGTTTAGCCACAGCAAATTAGGATGATTGACACTATCAGAGGCAGAATACTGAGAGTAGAGAAGAATGACAGGTGAGAAATGAACAATAGAGAAGAAATAGAAAGGCAAAGAGAAATACAAACTAAAATCACTGTAGTTTGGTGTGGGGTAAGCTGCTCCACAGTTTTCAAGAGCCTGTTCATTCATTCATCCATCCATCCAAATTGTATGAAATGCCTATTGTGTTGGACAGGGCTCTTGGTTTCAGACTGCAGAATATATTTTAAGCACAAGTGACTCAGCATAGGTAATAGTAGTTCACAGAATATCTCATAAAGTCAAAAGGAAAGGTTCGATGTTATGCAGCTAGGTACAACAGCACCAGGTTAAGAATCAAAACAAAACAAAATACAGACTGTTTCAGTAGAAATCTTACTGCTGTTCTCCCCAATACAGCACCTATGATGGATGCAGTGATGCCTTGGTCCAGACACTAGAACCTTCCCATATCCCATCACCACTGTGCTTGCAGTAAGAGCTGGCCACATGCATGGAGGCTGCCTCACCTTGCTCACATCTTCCTTCCAAGATATTTGCAAGGAGGTCTACTTGACAAAGCCAAGGCAACATCCAATGGGCCAGTTGCAAAGCCATCTGGGAAATGTAGTTTTCCTCTTTCTAACTTCTACAGTTCACAAAGACAACTATATCTCCCATAAGAGAGCAAAAATGGGTGTTGAGCAAGTCAATGTACAGTGTCCATCTCGATCTGACATTCTCGCTACTCTCACTTATTCAAACATACCCTTCCTCCCACACTTAAATGTCCAAATGACAGCAGTAGCAACAACATGCTCCTACTAACACAAAGCAACTCTTTCTCACACAAGTGAAAACATGTGGGCTGGGTGCGGTGGCTCAAGACCATAATCCCAGTACTTTGGGAGGCCAAGGCGAGAGGGACTGCCTGAGCTTAGGGGTTCGAGACCAGCCTGGGAAACTTGGTGAGACCTCGTCTCTATAATAAATCAAAAAATAAGCCGGGTGTGACAGCGCACGCCTGTAGTTTCAGTTACTTGGAAGGCTGAGGTGGAAGGCTCGCCTGAGCCAGCAGGCAGGCTGAGGCTGCAGTGGTGGTAAGCATGCCACTACGCTCCATCCAGCCTGGGCAACAGAGTGAGACTGACTCAAAAAAAAAAAAAAAAAAAGAAAGAAAAGAAAAAGAAAATGTGTTTGTTCTCTACCTTCACCCCAACTCCACGCCTGCCAAGTCCCGTCAGTCACCTGTTACCTCTAATTCATCTTTATATCCTATGCACTGAATTACAGAGTTCATCAGCACCAATTTACCTTGTATAAAATTGTAGGAAAAATGGAGGAGGAAAATACTAGCCTGGAGATAAATGATGTCCAAGGCATCATTGCATTCATCCATGGTGCCATGTTGGGGACAAAGTAGCAGTGAGATTTATACTGAAATAGTTTGTATTCTGTTTTGGTTTTTAATCTAGCTGCTGTTGTTCCTAACTGTATAACATTAAGCCTTTCCCTCTGACTTTATCTGTAGGCACTTACATAACTGAGCAAGGAAGAAAATATGGGCAACTACTATAGTCCTGGGTTCTGCATCTGGTTATAAGGCATAAGGTGTATTTATAACTTTCTCCCTCTACAACCCATTCCATCTTCCCTTTGTCTTCAGCCAGAATGTCAACTCAAGATTCTAACCTGGTGATGTGATCCAAACCTTCTCTAATTCCTGCAAGGTGTAAGCATTCTTGGTCTTGAATGCGGAGGATGCTCTACTCTTCTGGTAACTTTTGCCACTGTACATACAAGTATCAGAAGGTACCTGCAGGGATCTTCTGGGTTCCAGAATTATTCCTCCCTAACCCTACTATGAGCCAGCAACTCTCTTCCTCCATGATGAGCAGGATTAATCATGTGAGCAAACATGGTAATGCCTCTTGTTCCCCCACCCCTTTTTCCAGTGGAATTAGGAGCCCCAAATAGTCTGGCAGCAATCTCAATTTCAAGTTCAAAGGAGTCATTGTTGTTTTTCAGGTAAAAGCATCTATCTTTTTACTACCAAGACCACTAACCTAACAGAACCCAAAGTTGTGGTGAAGAAAACAACATTTTTCAAGCTGGTGATTATCTGTGATTCTAAGAGATATTACTCCTACTTCTAAACTTTAGATGTAGCTATGGAAGAAATATACTGGTCACCACTGAGAGCATATATCACATCCTGGAAGAACACACCACAACCTTGCTAAATACTGTCTTTAAATACTTGTTAAAT
>CAUYQG010081030.1:0-59467 GCA_963574415.1 Tarsius wallacei | reverse complement strand
ATTAAGCATTTTTAAAAGAAAATTTTGACACACATACTACAACATGGATAAACTCTGAGGACAGTATGCTAAGCGAAATAAGCCAGTTACTAAAGAACAAATATTGTATGATTCTACCTAAATTAAGTCTTTAGAGTAGTCAAACTCATTGAGATAGAAAGTAGAATACAAGCCGGGCCCGGTGGTTCAGCCTGTAATCCCGCGCTTTGGGAGGCTGAGGTGAGTGAATTGCCTGAGCCCGAGGGTTTGAGACCCGCCTGGGCAACTTGGTGAGACCTCATCTCCACAAAAACCAAAAATTAGACGGGCGTGGTAGCGCGCGTCTGTAGTTCCAGCTACTTGGAAGGCTGAGGTGGAAGGATCGCCGGAGCCCAGCAGGCCGAGGCTGCGGTGGCCGGCAGCGGCCACTGCACTCCAGTCTGGTTGACAGCATGAGACTCCAACTGACAAAAAAAAAAAAAAAAAGAAAGAAAGTAGAATGTAGTTTGGGAGGTAAGAGGAGGAATGAATAGGGAAATAGTGTTTAATGTGTACAGTTTCAGTTTGGGAAGATGAGAGTGCTACAGATGATGGTTGCACAATGATGTGAATGCACTTAATGCCACTGAACTGTATCCTTCAAAATAGTGAAAGCTACACATTTTATATTTTACCACAAATAAAATATTATTCCAATATATCCTTCATCATGTAAAAAAGGATAAGATAACTAAATCCAAATAAAACACCGTAGTCTTACATTTAATCAGCTGATACATGTGCAACAATTGCTTTTTCTTAAGTAAGAAAGCAGAAGATAGTGTCATGAGTCTCAAGTCTGAAAATATAACAGGAGGGAGTCTTCACATTGATGAACATCCAAATTACTGATGCACTTTCATGTTTCAAGCTAGCATCTTTACCAAACAAAATATACTAGCTACAAATTTTAGGACAATATCATCACTTCAGTGAAATAAAATGAAACCACTTTCCCAGTACTGAACACGTTTCCACCTGGGCTACGTGTTGATGAACACTTGGTTTGTTTCTAGCTCTTGGTGATTATGAATAATGCTGCTATGAACATAGGTGTACAGATATGTGCCAGAGTCCTTTTTTCCAGTTACTTTCAGTAGGAATAGGATAGATCCTTGATGAGTGATTATTATCAGAATTCTCACCTTGAAGGCTTTCATTACACGTTTGGAAGTATTGAGATAGTCTTTACTTTGTAAAGTCCCAGGTTCTTTTAATTATGCTAGTATCTATTGACTGGTAATCATTTTGGGGGCCTTCCCTTGTGATAGGCATGGTGCTTTCTGCCAGTGATCTCAAATCTTCAGACTTCCTGGTAATGTTGAAAAGAGGAGTAAATCATAATTAAGTAGAAGACAATTTAGCCCTGAAATCAAACCCAAAGAAATTTCCAAATGTTTTGTGCAGTAATTGGACTCATAATTCTGAGAAGAAATAAAGGGTTTATAATTTTTTCTGAACTACCTAAAATTATTTAAAGCTTAATGTAATATAAAGAACTCAATGCATATTAAGGACTTTTTTATTGTTTTCTACTCTGAAGCTAATCAAAAGCTGTTTTAGAAGAAAAAAATTGGGGGCATAAAAAATAAAAAGTATCTTGCAAAACATGATTGAATAAAAGTATTTTATTATTTCAGAAAAATGACAAATTTTTATAAGCTAAATTTAAATGATGTAAAAATTGACATTTCTGTATCTTGTAAAAATATCCAAATGAATAATGTAACTACAATAAAAATATTCAATAGTATATAAATTTAAAAGTCTTATTGTCTTCTCTGCTTTAAAATGTTGTGATGAGTATCTAGTTAAAAATCAAGTGTTTTATAACTATCCAGGTAATGAAGTTCTAATTTTTAAAAACAGGCTTGATTACCTGATTATTGATATTAAATGCCATTTCCTGGTAAAACTAAAGAATGTATGTACAGTCATGCTTTGTTTAACTGCATGGATGCATTATGAGAAATGAAGCATTAGAAGATTTTGTCCTTGTAAGTATGTTGGAGAACATACTTACACAAACCTAGATTGATAGTCTATTACACATCCAGGTTATATGGAATAGCCTATTACTCCTAGGCTACAAATCTGTACAGCATGTTGCTGTACTGAAAACTGTTGGCAGTTGCAACACAATAGAAAGTAATTGTGCATCTGAATATATCTAAACACAGAAAAGTTACAGTAAAAATATGATATAAACAATTTTAAAAGTGAATATTTGTATAGGACAGTTACTGTGTATGGAGCTTGCAGTACTGGAAGTTGCTCTGGGTGAGTCAGGACTGAGTGGTGAGTGGATGTGGAGGCCTAGGATGTGTTGTCCAAACTTTTGGCTTCCTGGCCCACTTCAAGTAATCTTTTGGTTTCTTTGGGCTGCATTGAGTAAAGACAAATTGTCTTGAGCTACGCATAAATTACACAATATAGTTAGTGAATATACATAATATAATTCTTTTTAATATTTTTATTATAAAGTCTAAAAAAATAGGAACAGGATAAAACTAATGTGAAATTTGATCTTGTTTTTGTAAAACTAATCTATCAGTGTCTGGTTTAACGGAAGTAGTCGCATTCTTAGTGAGTTCTCAAGGTGCTCATTAAAAATGCTCATTCAAATTTTGCTGTTCGTGTGCTTCATGATTGAAAACAGCAGCTGACAAATGTACGTGCTGCCAAAAAACAATGTCATGAATAATGCATAATTGTGAAAATCAGAAATGGAACTACACGTAGGGTCATGAGGAAAATAAACACAAAAAAAATATGTTTAAAGATTTTGTGGCGGGCTCGGTAGCTCAGCATGTAATCCCGTGCTTTGGGAGGCCGAGGTGAGTGAATTGCCTGAGCCCGCGGGTTCGAGACCCACCTGGGCAACTTGGCGAGACCTCATCTCTACAATAAATCAAAAAAATTAGCCCGGCATGGGAGCGCGCGCCTGTAGTTCCAGCTACTTGGAAGGCCGGAGCCCAGCAGGTCGAGGCTGTGGTGGCCGGGAGCGGGCACTGCACTCCAGTCTGGGCGACGGAGTGAGACTCCAACTCAAAAAAAAAAAAAAAAGAAAAAAGAAAAAAGAAGATTTTGTGAGTCACATTATTGGATGTCCTAGACTTTTGGACATGCCTGGTCTAGGGCTTTATTATACATGACTATACGTGACTATAGACTTTATAAACACTGAATGCCTAGGCTATACTAAATTTACTTAGTCATATTTTTCTTTCTTAATTAATAAACGTATCTTAATGAAACATTTTTACTTCATAAACCTTTTTTTAACTTTTTGACTCTTTAGTAGGAGCACTTAGCTTCAAACACAAACATACTGTACAACTGTACAAAATATTTTCATTCATTGTATTCTTATTCTATAAGCTTTTTCTCCTAATTTTAATTTTTTTCTTTTTAAACTTTGTGGTTAAAACACAGGACACAAACACACACGTTAGCTTAGGCCAACACAATGTCATGATCATCAATATCACTGTCTTCTACATCCACATTTTGTTCCACTGGAAGGCCTTCAGGATAATAATATGCATAGAGCTGTCATCTCCTATGATAACAGTGCCTTCTTCTGGAATACCTTCTGAAGGACCTGCCTGAGGCTGTTTTATAGATCACTGATTTCATAAGTAGAAGGAATACACTCTAAAATAACGATCAAAATACAGTAAATACATAAAACAGTGGCAGTTATTTTTTGTTGTCAAGTATTGTATATTCTACATAATTGCATGTGCTGTACTTTTGTGTGACTGACAGTGAAGTAGATTTTGTCTACCAACATCACCACAAATAATGAGTTGTGCTGCAATGTTATAACAAGTAATGAATTGTGCAACAATGTTATGACAGCTATGAAGTCAGTAGGTGATAGAAATTTTTCTGCTCCTTTAAAAATCTTATGGAGCCGGGCTCGGTGGCTCAGCCTGTAATCCCGCGCCTTGGGAGGCTGAGGTGAGTGGAATGCCTGAGCCCGCGGGTTCGAGACCCGCCTAGGCAGGTGAAACCTCATCTCTACAATAAATCAAAAAAATTAGCCGGGCTTGGTAGCGCGCCCCTGTAGTTCCGGCTACTTGGAAGACTGAGGCGGAAGGATCGCCAGAGCCCAGCAGGTCGAGGTTGCGGTGGCCGGGGGCGGCCACTGCATTCCAGTCTGGGCGACAGAGACTCCAACTCAAAAAAAAGTAAAAATAAAATAAAAAAATAAAAATCTTATGGAATACCAGTAGGAGGCCCAAATTTCACCTGCATGCAGCCTACTTGTGTAGCTAATCCTGACTTGTACCCCACACCTCTAAAATAAAATAAAATAAAATAAAATAAAATAAAACAAACCTTATAGAACCACCATTGTCTATGTGGTCCTCCCTTCACCAAAAGGTCATTATATAGCTCATGACTGTACAACCGTATGTAGCAGTGGCACTATGCCAATATAATTAACTCTTGCAGAAACTATTCCTAAACTTTAAAAGATTTTGTGATTTCTTTCAAGTATTAAAAATATTAAATATCACTACAATCTTTTGTCTTTTTATTAACCGATAATGTCTATATAAAAAATTTACTCAGAAAATATTTGCTCATATTTTTCTTTATTCTTTTTTTTCTCCTTCAGACTGAATAATCTCAATTGACTTGACTTCAAGTACACTGACTCTTTTCTGCCAGTTCAAATCTGTTGTTTTGGGTCCTCTAGACAATTTTTCATTTCACTTTTTCAACTCCAGATTTTCTATTTGACTTTTTAATGATGTTATTTCTCTATTGGTAATCTCTATTTGGTAAGATGTATTTTTATGCTTTCTCTTAATGCTTTGCACATGGTTTCTCTGCACTCTTACCAGCATTTAATATTCTCACAATTTTTATTTCACACATTCTAGATATAGATCTTCTGTCAGATATGTGATTTGCAAATTTTTTTCAAGCAAGAAACTGCCTTTTTTAGCAGGGTCTTTCACAGAGAAAATTTTTTAACTTTTTGTGAAATTCAATTCAATTTATTTTCTTATTTTTTATTATGTTTTGATGGACTCCATGAGAAGTACCAGTTTATAAGAAACTGGAGTTCCCTAAAGAAAGAAAAGGGAAAGAGAGGCAGAAAGAATACTTTAAGAAGTAATGGCTGAAAAGTGCCAAATTTGATGAAAAACATTTAGGCAGTGAATCTATTCTGTATGGTACTACGAGAGGTACACTTCATTATACATTTGTCAAAACCTATAGAATATGCAGCACCATGAGCAAATCCTAATATGAACTGTGGACTTTGGGTGATAATGATAAATCAATGTGTGTTCATTCATGGTTTTAATAAATGCAGAACTGTGGTGTGGGTTGTTGACAGAGAGGTTGTACATGCATGGAGAAAGTGTGTACGTGAGAACTCTCTTTACTTTTTGTTCTATTATGCTGTGAACCTAAAACTTTAAAAAATAAAGTTTACTAATTTCATAAAAAGTGTTTTTGGATTTTTTTTTTTTTGAGTTGGAGTCCCACTCTGTCGCCCAGACTGGAGTGCAGTGGCCACTCCCAGCCACCGCAGCCTTGACCTGCTGGGCTCCGGTGATCCTTCCACCTCAGCCTTCCAAGTAGCTGGAACTACAGGCGCGCGCTACCACGCCCGGCTAATTTTTTTATTTATTGTAAAGTTGAGGTCTCACCAAGTTGCCCAGTTGGGTCTCGAACCCGCAGGCTCAGGCAATCCACTCACCTCAGCCTCCCAAGGCGCAGGATTACAGGCTGAGCCACCGAGCCCGGCTAAAAGTGTTTCTATGTTTAAAATAGAAATAATAAGTTCAGTACTTTCTGTACCTGAAGCTATTTTATCCTAAGAGTACAAGTAACGGACCAAAGATGTGTCATTATACAATTGTAATGATTGTTATCTTGATCCTGGTTAGTTTTTGAAACAAATTGCCTCTTTTTACAAACAGTAGTAGTGTCATTTTTTCAATTCAGATGTTGATAGGTAATACACTGATGGCCCAGAAAAGCCTTCTGTTTCTTGAGAGCCCAGACTAAATCAATTTACAAATTAAAGGGGTGGGAGTAATCAGATAGCAACCCAGATAATGTTTATAAATGTATTATACCTTAGGGGTCTTAAGAAGAAAGGAAATTGAAAATGAGTTCTGCCTTCTAAGAAGAGGCTGTTCTCCTTTGCCACTTTGGCTTCTTGGTTTGTGGCAGCTTTTTGTGCCTTGTTCTTGGTTGCCCAGACTCTAGATTTAGATGCCTCACCTGGGCTATTTGCTACATATAGAACCCATATTACCTCACACTTTGAAACTACAACTTCTTGCTTCATTAGAAAATAATTAAAACGTTCAGAATTAAGTTGGAGAGTTGCCAGCCTTTCTATGGTTTCTTGAAGGGCAATGACTTCATAACATTTGTAACTAGGGAAACATTAAAGAGAAAGATGCACAGAAGATGCACTTAAATTTTTTATAAAAATAATGTATAAATGTAACTTCATACCAAAAGAGTTTCTATAACTTGAAAGAGCTACTAAATAAGAAACTAATTAAAACATAAACCTGATGCAAGATAACTGGATGTACTTTATTTAGCACTAATATTCCTGGATTTCAGATTTTTTGTTGACTTGCCAAAAATAACTAATATAATTTTCCATAGTAAAGGAAGTTGATAACAATCTATTTCATGGTCAGGGTGATGTGAGACTCTGATTTTAAAGTGAAATCAGAAGAGAAAATTCTAATGTACCTTATATAAACAAACGAAAATAAGTTATTAAAACAACATCAAAATGTTCTTCATTCTGTGTTCGTTGATGTTTCACAGTCTGTAGTTGTGTTTCCTTCTGCATATCTTTATAAAAGGATGTGTATGTAAATATTATTGTTTTGGTTTTTGTTATAATCATAAATTATGTCTTTCAATTGTTTCAAATTGTTTTTGTCTACTTCTCAACATCCGAAGGTCAAATTCAATTCTCTGATAATTAAATCAACCATAAAATTTAGAAAGTTAGAAAAATAAAAAATATAATTAATGTAATGTTTGTGCTTTTATCTCTGTCAACATAACAATGAACCAACATATTAAATAGATGTTACAGATAATTATTCTGTATTATTATAGTTCATTTCTTATAAAATTTGAGGACTTGTGGACAATGAGATGTGAAAAATTGCGATTTACCAAACTATTTTTTTACCAAAAAAGTAGAAGACATTCTGTTGACTGGTTGTATAAAACTGAATGTACTATACCACACTGCTAAAAATTTTTTGTTGTAGTTTTAATAGTTTATCATCAAATCCTTACTTGGAAAAGTTGAAGCTTAATAATTAGTGCTCAATAATCAGCAAGACAAGCTTAAGAGGCATTCTCTACTTGTCATGACATTTTTCCAGCAGCAACTTGACTGCTCATTCTCCACCAATAATGTTCATTATGCTTTGTGTGTGTGTGTGTGTGTGTGTGTGTGTGTGTGTATGCACACAGTGTGCATGCAATAGTATTTGAGCTTAGGTACTATCATTTAGATTTTTAAATTTCCTTAGTTTAACTAAAATGATCTAATTTTCTGATTTGTCTTGATTTGCAATGAGAATAAAAGTACTAGTTGGTCTATTCTTAAGTTTAGAATGCTTTTCCCAGAACCAATTACTCCATATAAATTGAGTCCTGTACTATAAACTATTTAAGGGCAAGGACCAAATTTTGATATTGTCAGTATCTATCACAGTGGAAAATAAATGTCAGGTATTCAAGAATGATTGAATGGATGAATGAACGAATGAACTGTTCTGCTATACCAAAGAATCTTAGCTTTTTTTTTTTGAGGAGATTACTGGATGGAGATAAGAACCAAATAGAACTTAATCTATCACTGGAAATCAATATTGCATTTGATAAGTTTTCTACTTATCAGGCAGATAAGTTTACAAGTATATGCAAGTATAAATTTGTAAATTTATACTTTACAAGTATAATATACTTGCAAAAATGCATATGGAGAAGTGTGGACTAGATTTATAAGGGCACTTACATTGATTACTAAATGGTTATCTAGCATCAAGATGATTGATTAATACAATTTTTTGGCTAGTAAGGAGGTCTTTAAACGAACACCCCCTGTTCTTGATCTTGTATGTTAAATATTTTTATGAAAAAGAAAAGGAAGCATATCTGTGAAATTCATGTGCAAAGTGATTGAATTTTCTATTCCACATACTTTTATTCACATGTCATCTAGTTTCTCTCCATATCTTTTAGAATATGATCCCCCAAACTGGATGAAATCTCCAGGTGTGGTCCTCCAGAATTAAATACAACATATATTAAAAATACTGCTTCTAAGCTTGCTAGAAGCAGCCCTTCCTTGATAAACCCAAATATCTCACCATTTTTAAATATTATTTTCCATTTGAAATATACCCAGAATAACTAAAAATAATTATAGCAATGAGAAAAAGTCTAACTTTTATATCATCTTTCCAGACATGCCTCTCCTTACATAAGTCATATTCCTTGTGCTTCAAGAATTAAGATCTAGGTTAATCCATGTTGTCACAAATGACAGAATTTGAACCTGATGGATACTGTGTTCAGTGAAATAAGTCAGGCACAGAGAAACAAATATTTCATGATCTTATTTCTATGTGTAATCAAAAACTTGAATTAATAGAAGTAAAGAATGGAATGGTGGTTACCAGAGACTGGGGGATAGAGGGGTGCACAGAAAAAGAAGAAACATTGTTCAAAGCTACTGAAGTTTCAGTTAGAAAAGCATGGTGACTATAATTAATAACAGCATATAGTATTTTTCAAAATAGCTAAAAGAGTGGATTTTAGATGTTATCACCACAAAGAAATGATAAATATTTGAGGTGATGGATATGTAAATCAGTTATCTTTGATCATTTCACATATGTACATTTATGTAAGCACATTATATCCCACAAATATAAACAATTATTATTTGTCACCTAAAAATAAAATAAATTTTCTAAAAATAATCAAAATCTAAAAACACTTTGAGGAACAAGAGGTTTAAAAAAACAACAAGGTAAATATCTGCATACAAGTAAAATAAGCATGGAAACATCTAGTAACAAAAAAAATTCTTAGTCAAACTATGTTGGCTCTCTTCTAATCCAGTTATATAGAATGATGACTATTGTTGGGCCAGCTCTTTAAGCTTTAAGCACATTATAAAACTTCTGCAAAAGTTAATGAGGTACCCAAAGAATGTGTTTCTGTTTGTCTAGTGTCTCAGAAAGAACACCATCTAGTATCCATGAAATGTGGATCTGTTGTATTCTTACTATTGTTTTGGTGATGCTTAACTCATTTATAGCTAGAAAGTTTAGAGTCCACATTGTTCCTGTTCCTAGTTTTCTTTCTTCAATTAGAGGTAGGTAAGATAGCTAATATTTATAGCTTAATATTTCTCTTACAAAAAATGTCATAGCAATAAACATGGAGCCAAGAAATGGAGATGATAGTATTGGTGCATTAGGGGTCAAGTTGAAGGGTTTTGTGATTCACGCTGACAGATTAAATTTTATCATATAGATGAATTGAAAGGAAGATCTATGGATAAACATTTAATTTTGCTACATTTCTGTGGAGTAAAAATCTGAGTGAACCTAGACAAAAGCCAGAGGAACCAGTCAACAAATTATTACAATAAACCTGGCAAGAGATGATATGTCTGAGCAGTGAGACCCAGCAATTATGGATGGGAGGGAACTATTTAGAAAACATTTAATAGGTTAGATTTACACTGGGCAATTGATTGAATGAAAACAATGAGGAAAAAAAGGGGGTAAGAATCACCTACAGGTTTCAGAGTTAGGTGACCAGGTGGGCAATTGTACTACTAAACAAGTTAGAAACCCTATGGTATTGTTCAGTTTTTAGACTTTTTGGGTTAAGGATAATTGTGAGACATTCAATTATTAATATTGATAAAAACTTGGTTTATGATTTCAACAGGTTAAAGTGAAAAACAATTTTTATAACAAAATGTTGAATAATCGTATGTAATTTATTGAATATTTAACTGAAAGTAAAAAGCAGAATGGTTGTATGGGTTCTTGAGGTATGGTTTCTACTGAATGCACATCACTTTTTCACCATGATAAAGTCAAAAAATTATTAACTCATAAGTCAAACCATTGTAAGTTGGAGACTGGTGTTAGAACATTGGGAGGTTATTCTGGAGTAGTTTAAGATTGTAAAGAAAAAATAGCAACGGTAATAACTCTGGAGTTACCATTTTTTCATTGCTGCTTATATAAACATCTCATAGCTTCATGAATTAAAACAAAAATGATAAGAGACTTTTCATATTGCTGTGGATTAACTAAATGAGACTTCTACCAGTCTTGCGTAGCCTCACTGGTGTGGCTATATTTAACTTATATATCACCAAGAGGTTGGTCTCAAGTTAGACATGTGGGTCTACTGGGCTCTATTTCTATGTAGTCTTTTCTTGCAGGCTACTTTTCAACATAGGAATCTCGTATAAATCTCCCAAGAATGAAGGCTGACCCTACAATGCCTCTTGAGGCAAAAATGCCAGATCTCACCAATGTCACATCTACCACATTCTCTTGATGTAAACAAAGCCCAAGGTCAATCTGCATATTAAGGGTAGAGAAAAAGACCCCACCTTCTTTGGAAATCAACTGAAAAATATTGTGACAGATTGTTTAATCTACCACATCTGGGAAGCACCAACATCTAAGATGTGTAAGCAAAAGCTGAAACATGACACACAATTATACTAAATGTAGAAGAATCATAAGCGAGTTATATCACAGAAACCAAAAGAAAGAACATTAAAAAGAAGAGATTGGTTAATAGGGTCAAATTTCCTTGAAACTGAAAGTACCATCTGAGTTAATTAGTAGTTGTATCTATTAGATTTAGTAATTAAAAGTCGCTGGTGAGAAGAATGAGAGCAATTTTAGGGGCAGAGTAGGGATAAAATTCAGATGTAAGTTTATTATAAAGTAAGTGGAAGTAATAAATGGAGATACTTAGGTTACTTTTTCTAAAATTTTAGGTGGGAAAGGAATAGAGTGAGATTCTGAATGATGCAACTTTTTTGGAGAGATACATTAATACATCCACATGCTTACGGAAAAGTGCAAATAGAGATATAAAGAGTGGAGAGAGACAGACATAGACAAGGTGACAGAGACAGAAATAGGAAAAGATGGTAAGGTGAAATGGGAGAAGAGAAAGAAGTTCGGGAAAGAGGGAGAAACAGAGAGAGATGAAACAGACAGCAAGAGAAACAAACAGAGAAGAACAGGCAGAAACAAGCAGACACACACAAAGACAGAAACACAGAAAGAAACAAACTGGGAAGAAAGAACACACAGAAAAACAGAAAAAGAGATAGCAAGGCATAAAGAAACTGAGAAAACACACACACACAAAGCACCACATACACAGGGACAAAGTCATAGCGAGGGACATGCAAATAGAGGCATACACAGAGAATTGCCGCACATAGAAAGTCAAAGATAACAAGAGAGAAACAGAGACACAGACTGACACAGAAAATAAGATTAAATTGTTCAAGAAAAATGTTGAAGGAATTGGACATGGACAAGATCAAGGATTTCATCTCTGAGACTGTAGAAGTATTAGACTGCATGTTGGCACACATGTAAGTTTATAGAGTTGAAGGAAAGAAACAGGGGATTCAAGTGTGATGGTCTCAATATCTTTGAAAAGACTAGCAGATAAAATATTTCTGCTGAAAAGGAACACTAGTGGATACATTAGATCAGTGGTTTCCAACTATAGGTGTATGTTTGTTGCATTAAAAAATATATATTTTTTTTAAATACTATTGCCTGGCCCAACCTTCAGATATCTTTATTTAATGGTGCTGATGTGAACCTGAGTAACAAAAAATAAATCTCCCTAGGTGACTCAAAATTACAGGTAGGCTTAACAACTATCCTTGAGGATAGTAATAAAGTTTTGAAATAGTTCCTATGGATGATATTGCAGGGAGGAGGCCATGAAGGAATGAAAGGATGATGGATGCTGGGTGCATTGACAACCCAGTGACTATTAAAACTCTTTGGTAGATAAGGCACCACTCTCCCTGTCTGTAAGGGTGTCTATGTTAGTATTGAGCTGCCCAACGTAAAATAAGAAGATTGTAGGATTTCCTAGGAATAGAGAGGCCTAATGGATTGATATAGAAGAGTATGCGGAGTGCCACTGAAAAACAAGGATTCAAGTTTATTAAGAAAGGAGATCAGACATACTAAAAGAAAATAAAGTAATTATGAAATTATAAGGTCAAAGTACAGTTATAGCAAGGGTGTAATTAAAGTAACCATCAGAAGCATAGGCCTAGCAATGGGTAATGGTGTTTAGAAGCATCTTTAAAAAATGGGACAGCTCTGGATGCAGGTTATGGAAGAGGTGGAGTATGTGAAATGGAGACAAGATAACTGAAACTGTAGAGATGAAGGAATTGGACAACTATAGTGGTGCAGAGGGCACTGACATTGAACCATTTGGGATGGTTTTTGGAGACAATGATTTTTTTTTTTTTTCTTTTCATGCATCAAACAAGAGAGCGAGAATAAATAAAAGGCAATAGAAAATACAAGAAAAGCCGGGCTCAGTGGCTCAGCCTGTAATCCCGCGCCTTGGGAGGCTGAGGTGAGTGAATGCCTGAGCCCCTAGGATCGAGACCCACCTGGGCAACTTGGCGGGACCTCATCTCTACAATAAGTCAAAAAATAAGCCGGGCGTAGTAGCGCACGCCTGTAGTTCCAGCTACTTGGAAGGCTGAGGCGGAAGGATCGCTGCGGTGGCCGGGAGCGGCCACTGCACTCCAGTCTGGGCGACAGAGTGAGACTCTAACTCAAAAAAAAAAAAAAAGAAATGCAGGAAGGTAAGTAATTTACTCAAAATTCTTTAGCTAGAAAGTGGCTGAGCCAGGACTTGAACCCACGTTTCTAACCACAATGGAGGACCGAAGGCAGAAAGAAGGCGAGGTAGCCAGAAGCAAGGTGAATGACAGCCAACTCTCAGTGGTGGAAATAGACATTCATGAAAAGTGAATGGGCTGCATTTACTGAAAGAGGAGATTCAAGTAGAAGAGTTAGCACATACAGCTAGAGCAGAGTATAAGGCAGATGGAAGGAGGCTTTGAACACCAATCCAGGCAGCAAACTTCCTGTTTGTCTATTGTTTGGTTGAGGAGAGGGTAGAAACATAAGATGGGAGCTTGACATTTCTGTGGTTGTGGGGATTTTTAAGCTCATCTGATGACAGAGTGAAGAGAAAGAGTCCAGGGGCAGGGAAATCTGTCAGTGGCTAATGGCAGCAGCTCTGAAGAAGAATGGGGTGTGTTCCAGGTGTTCTCCAGTCACAGGGGCACACAGTCACAAGTTCACTTCCCAGTCTCACCACAGGGCTTCGGGAAAGACTGACACTCTCCACTCCTCTCTCCCCACAGACTGCGGTACTTTGTCCATAGCAGTAAACAAAGTCCTTTGAGAATCATGAGGATTTTTTTCCACTGCCAGACATTTAGATTTATCTGGCTCGCCAAGCCACCTGGCCGGCACTTTCACAGAGATCACCAGCTTCGGACACCACTGACTCTTGATGACTTTGAAGCCATACATCGCTGTGACAGGTCGTTGCCTAAAAACTTTAACTTTGCTGGGGATGTGCTCGACCAATGGTCCCAAAAGGAGAAGGTATAAGATGATGGGCTTCCATTAGATGCTTGATATCCACTTATTTCTCAATTATTCATTCCCTTGTTCTATGTCCACTGGTCAATTTCAATGCAATTCTTTCACCCTCTTGGTTTCCTTTGTTTGTTTTCCAATTGCCCTCCTCTCTCCCCAAGGAAGATCTTTGATACTCAACTACATATGGCTATCTTCCTCTGGAGCATCCTGAGTCCCCCCTTTCCTCGTTGTGGTTTCTCGCAGAGTTAGTCCTCTTTTCCTTCTTGTTTCTCCAAGTCCTATACAACAGCTCTTTGTGTTCAGGCTGGTCACAACCTTATCCAAAAACTAGTAATTTGAGCTTTGGTTTTATGAATATAGTTATCATTGGAATAATTAGAAGAGAATCAAAGGCTGAAAAGAATAAAGCAAGTCAGTCCTACAGAATGTATGCAGTGCAGTCGCAGGACAAGTTTCTTTCTTAATGATCCCCCTGCCCCATGCCGCACACTGAGCTAAATACTTTACCTATCAGTACTTATCAAAGTACACTATAAGACCCATAGATCAGAAGATGATGTTAGGTACTTGATAAACAACATTGAATCAATCCTTCCTAATAAATAAAGGGGGCCTTCCTTGAAAGCCAGTGTCTTTAACACCTAACACTTGTCAGACTCTCTTGAACAGAGAGAGTAAGTAGAGGTGAATAATCTCTAGGTAAAATTTAAGGGCATAGTTTTTGTTATCAAAATATTTATTTTTCAGTAGCCTATTTTTAGCAAATGGTACTGATTTTCCAATTATGGTGCTGATTAAATGCATCTTTCTTCTTAAGTAAATGTATACAAGTTAAAAGTGAATCAATGGCTGGGCATGGTGGCTCAAGCCTGTAATCCCAGCACTTTGGGAGGCCAAAGTGAGAGGATTGCCTGAACCCAGGGGTTTGAGAACAGCCTGGACAACTTGATGAGACCTCATCTCTACAACAAATAAAAAAAATAAATAACCAGGTGTGGTGGCATGCACCTGTAGTTCCAGTTACTTGGAAGGCTGAGGTGGGGGGATTGCCTGAGCCCAGCAGGTCGAGGCTGTGCCTCATTTCTACAATCAATTAAAAAATTAGCCAGGCATAGTAGCGCACGCCTATAGTTCTAGCTACATGGAAGGCTGAAGTGGAAGGATTGCCTGAATCCAGCAGGTTAAGGCTGTGGTGGCCGGAAGTGTGCCACTGCACTCCAACCTGGGCGACAGAGTGAGACTCCAACTCAAAAAAAAAAGTGAGTCAATGTAAAGAAATATACACAGTCAAAAACAATAACACAGGTGTAGACAGACCTGGCAGAAATAGTGATACTCTAATGACTGCAGATTGAAAAATACTGACCTACATTATTTCACCAAATCCCCATAACCACCTTGGGGGTTTGCAAATATGAAACTTAACCTCATGGAAGTTAAGTTAAGCTACTTATCCAAGGTCACATGGGTCCAAAAGTACATGAACCAAGTTCTTGGCCTTACACAAGTGACATCCATAGGGCAGAGACACGTGCAATTTAATACAGTGTAACAGAGTCACCTGGAGTGTGAGCACAATGCTGAAGGATCACACAGAAGTCAGGGGAAACAAAGAGGAAGCTAAGAAAAGTTCACAGATGAACTGACATGTCAACTGGGCTTTGAAGTATTTTCCAACCAGGGAAAGTAAAAGGAGCACTCCAGATAGGGAGAAGTAGGGGTGGTCATTTTTTTTTCCAGGTAATATGTTAAAACAAAGAAGTTTTACCTTACAGATGACTCACTTTGTAGAATGATGGGTGAGAAGTTTCCTCTAGAAATCAGTCAGTTGACACCTTCCTCCACCCTGCTCCTTGTGACTCATGAAACCCACACCTTAGCCTTTGGGTATAAACAGATGTCAGGTTCCTACTCAAACTGAGCATATCAATTAAGGTTATTCAGATAGGATGGAATTTAACTTAAGGAAGAAAGAAATGTATTTGAGGAATATGGAAGAGCTCACAAAATTGGACTGGAATCTGGAGAGTCCACCCCACTGAGGACAGGAACCAGGACAGCTCCCTGGGGTACAAGAGCACCAAGATCTCATAGGCAGGCTTAGCTCCATTATTTTCTATCTGTCTTTTGGTTCTTCTCCAGAAACTCAAAGTCCAGAGAGAGAAAGTTTGATTGGCCCAACTATGGTCATATACCCACCCACTGACCAGGGAAGGGTAAGCAGCTGATGGGTTGTCTCACCAAGGTTGTATTCAATAGGAGAGGAGAAAAGACAAAGGAAAGTGCTATTCCTACAATGCACAGAACAGGCACTGAGAGGGAGAAATAGTAGGTGCCCACCTAGCTTGTAACCAGTCATGTAAGCATACTCTTCTCTTTCCCATATGTCCCTGGCCAGACAGGAGAAAGACCAGCCAATCCAGCCCTCTGGTGGGTGAATGGCAAAGGGGACGAGGTGAAATGGAGCTTTAGAGAACTGGGCTCCTTGTCCAGGAAGGCAGCCAATGTGCTCACCAAGGCCTGTGGCCTGCAGAGAGGAGACCGAGTGGCTGTGATTCTGCCCCGAATCCCTGAGTGGTGGCTTGTAAACGTGTCTTGCATGCGAACAGGTCAGTGCCCGTATTTAACATTTCTAAATAATTAAGAAACATAGAGACTGAAACTCAAAGGTTTTCTGAAAAGTTAGCTCTGACTAAAGCTGTACTTACAGAGAACAGATAAAGAAGAGTTGAAATTAAGACAATAATGATACAATAACAACTAATGTATCCAATCCTGACTTGTACCCCACAACTTTAAAATTTTAAGAAATGATGTAATAATAATAAAACCATAAGACGTAGATATTATTGTGATAACCATTTTGCAGGAGAAGAAACCAAGGCTCAGAGAGGTTAAGAAGTTTGCCAACAGTCACACAGCTAGAAAGCCATGCAATTAGGATTTAAACACAAAGTTCTATAAAAGCAAATGTGGTTATCTACACCTCTTTGCATATGACATGTTCATCCAGATGATCCAGAATTTACTTCCCTGAATATATTTGGATTCTCTTTAGCATGCAAATACAAAAAAAAGAAAAAGTATTTTAGAACACTAGGACTTGAAGAATCTGACTACAGCCCCGCACAGTGGCTCGTACCTGTAATCCCAGCACTCTGAGAGGCCAAGGTAGGAGAATAGCTTGAGACCAGGAGTTCAAGATCAGGCTGGACTGGGCAGCTTCGTGAGACCTCATCTCTACAGAAAACCAAAAAATTAACCAGGCATGGTTGTACACACCTGTAGTCCCAGCTACTTGGGAGGCTGAGGCTGGAGGATTTTTTGATGCTGCAGTGAGCTGTGATTGCGCCACTGCACTCCAGCCTGGATGACAGAATGGAACCCTGACTAAAAAACAAAAACAAAAAGAATATTTACTGCAGATAAACAATAGAAAACTTCTACCTCTTTTCAGACAAAAAACTTAATGTATTCAATGATACATTATCTCCCAAAGTAGCAATTTATAATGTACCCCAAATAAAAACTCCAACAGAATTTTTTTCCCTCTCTAGGACAGGAGTTAGCAAACCATGGCCTGCAGAGTGGCCATCTGTTCTGTCGAATAAAGTTTTAATGGAACACAGCCATGTTCATTTATTTGTATATTGTCTATGGCTCCTTTTGTTTTACAGCAGCAGAACTGCTCATTAAAACAGAGATACTCTGGCCCACAAAACCTAAAATATCTACTATCTGGTCCCTTATTGAAAAAGTTTGCCAATCCCTGCTCTAACATGCGACATAAGTATTTATAAATCAATTAAAATTAAGTGAAAATACCAATAGAATACCATAGAGAACCCAAAGACTTTTGTTGCAATACCATCAATAATAAAAAATCATAGTTAAGAATTGGAAACAACTTAAATAGAAATAATTAAATTATATCTCAAAGTTTAGTTGAGGTGTGTTTATTACTGATTGAAATTATGGTACCTCAACTTGATGGAATATTGCTAACAGGATAATTACAAGGATTTCATAATGATGCTGGAAAATATTCTTATTGCCAATATTAAATAAAAACAGCAAAATATAAAATTCTTTTTGTACTCACTATTTTTCAAAAATTTGCAAATGTGAAACCAATTGTTGGTTAAGTGAAGATTAAGGGTGATTTGTCATAAAAATGTACTTAATGTTACTTAACATAAACATGTTATTTATGAAACGCTAAAGCTGAATAGTTTTTAAAAACCACTCAGTTAATTAAATGTAAAGCAAGAGCTAAGAATTATGTTTTCTAACTCAGAATTATAAACTCTTTTGTGTGAATACTGAGATTGCTTGTACTATATCACATGGCAAAATATTTTGGTTTTTATTATAAAGTGTATTCAGTAAAGCCTAAGGTATTCCCTATCTGAAATCACAAGAAGAAAACATCCCCCCAATTCCCAAGTTAGAGGTCTACTCATTGAACATATTCACATCAAAAATATAACAAGAGCACTAACTATTTGCAAGTCATTAAGAACAAGTGGCTTGTCAAATAAATAATCTTATATTTTTACATTGAGCGAACATTCTAAAATTCAATTTCCTTATCATCACATATGTATTCATTTTCTCAAGAGGGGATGACATTTAAAATCTTTTAAAATATATTCAATAGTTTGGGCACGGTGGCTCACGCCTATAATCCCAGGACTTTGGGAGGCCAAGGTGAGAGGATTGCCTGAGCCCACAGGTTCGAGACCAGCCTGGGCAACTTGGTGAGACCTCATCTCTACAATAAATCAAAAAATTAGCCAGGCGTGGTGGCACACACCTGTAATTCCAGCTACTTGGAAGACTGAGGCAGAAGGATCACCTGAACCCAGTAGATTGAGGCTGTGGTGACTGTGAGCAGTGTGCCACTGCACTCCAGCCTGGGCAACAGAGTGAGACTCCAACTCAAAAATAATAATAAAATAAAATATATTCAATAAAATAAAGTCTCCTTTCTAGAAATTCATCTTTACATCTCCCTATTTAGCTAACTTTGGGGAACTTACCAAGAAATAAGTAGTCTAGTATACAGCACAGGTCTTGGGAGTCTGAGAAACGTATCTTTGAGCCCTGACTCTGGCACTTATTGACTTTGTGACCCTTGGGCAAGTTGTCATGTATACACTGAGATTAATTTTAAGTGAGCTACCAGGCACATAATAAGTGCTCAATAAATTGTAGTGGTTATCTGTAATATTATACATATATTCCACTTTCTTCCCATTAATTCACTTTAGAAAATACTAACTACCTTCTCTCTTTCATCTAATTCTGCCATGTATGTTCTTCTCTTAAAAAACAAGTACTTTAAAATCAGGCTCATCTCTGACTAGTGTTTAGAATGAAGTGAGAGGGTGAAATAAATTAAGTAATGGCAAAGTAGTCTCAGCAAACCTCAATGATGTCAGGCAGTGGACTCTACAGATTTGAGGGCTGGTTCTGCCACTCCCCAGCTCTGGCCAAATCTCATATTCCATCAGTGGCAACAACCACATGGACCAATCAGGGTTGCTTAAAACAGTATCTCCAGGCATTTTTGGCTATGTAATCTATCAACAAAAATATGTAGGACATACATCTTTCCATCTAGTACAGTTATTTCTGTTGTTCTACCCTACTAATATAGTATGCATATTATAAAACATAAATAAAAATTAGATCAAAATATAAAAAGAATCTAGTATCGCAATAATTCTTAAATTCTATGTTCTTTTCTTATTCCCAATGGAATGTCTTGAAAAACTCACTTTGGAGGCCTTTGGTTCAGAGGATCAAATGAGATAATATTCATGAAAATGTGTTAAAAGCTTAAGAGTGCTATTTAAGTGTTATATAATGTTTCAAATATTACATTGAAATGTTCACAATAATAGCCCATCATTATAATGCCTACTATGTGCCAGACACTATTATTATCCCCATTTCACAGATAAGGAAAGGAAGGCACAGAGATATCAAGGTCACAAAGTCAGTATGTTGCAAGGCCAGGATTAGACCCATGGTCTGTCAGACTCTGAAGCCAGTGCTCTAAAGATCTCTTAATGATTGGGGTCCTGTGCCATGTCCCTGGGGATCAAGGAGGGGTAGCTGAAGACCGGATCGCAGTGCTTCTCCTCACCTAGGCACAAAGTCCAAGTTTTCCACAGTCCACAGAGTCTTACCTGATGGACAGCAGTTCTGTTCACCTCTGTCCTTCCCAGGGATTGTCTTCATGCCGGGAACAGTCCAGCTGACAGCAAAAGACATCCTCTATCGGCTTCGAGCATCCAAGGCCAAGTGCATTGTGGCCAGTGAGGAGGTGGCTCCGGCAGTGGAGTCCATTGTGTCGGAATGTCCTCACCTGAAGACTAAACTCCTGGTGTCTCCACACAGTCGAAATGGGTGGCTCAGCTTCCAGGAGTTATTTCAGTAAGTACTTTTCCCAGACTATCTGCAGCACCAGCAGCCACACCAATTACAGTTGTCTCTTGGAGTTCTTTGTTTTCAAGAACTCAGCAACACTGTGAGTTAATCTGGGGTCCTTCCCGGAAAAAAATCACCTAATAAGAGGATTTAAGGGTAGAAAGAAGGGATGTAACTCTTCCTCCATTCTCCTGCTTCCTACTGTGGCCTGTGATGAGTATCCTGCAGGGCTCGTCTTTGCCTAACTCCTAGACAACATCTCCCACCACTCTCCCTTTCGTTCCTCAAGCATGCCCTACCTTGGGGCCTTTACCTCTACTGCTTCTTTTTCCTGGAATGCTCTTCCATATTCCTTTCCACAGCTGGTTCCTTCCTGTCGGATTTCAGCTCACATATTTTTATCCTAAGTGAAGCTTTCCTTGACCACCCTATCAAGAGTAGACCTACAAGCTTCTACTCTATCATATCACCTTTTTGTTTTCTTGATATCACTCTTCACCATCTGAATTATCATGTCCACACATTTGTCCCTTGATTTAAAGTTTGTTTTTCTCCATAGAGATTGACAAATGAGGGCCCACAGGCCAAATTTGACCCACCACTTGTTTTTGTAAATAAATTTTTATTGGAATACAGCCACACTGATTTGTTTCTACATCATTTATGACTGTTTTCCTGTTCCAACAACAGAACTGAGTAGTTGCAACAGAAGCTGTGTGGCCCACAAAGCCTAAGATACTTGCTGTCTGGCCTCTTACACAAAAAGTTTGCCAACTCCTGCCCTAAACTGTGAGCTCTAAGAAAGCAGAAACTTTGTCTGGTTGGTTGATCACCCTATCCCCAGTTCCTAACACATAGTTGGTGCTTAATAAATATTTACTGAATGAAAGAATAAAACAGATCAGTTAATCTCAATTTTCTTCATATGCAAAATTAGGATAACTATACTGCACCATATCCCAATGTTGTTTTGAGAATAAAATAAGCTAATGTGTAAGAAAGTTCTTCCTAAACTATAAAAAAAAATGAGTAAAGTATTAATAGTATTATCCTTCAAAGAGGTGTTAAATAGCTTATGTTTTTAAAAAATTCTCCCAGAAAAGTTTATAGAAAGAGGAAACATGTAAACCCTGTTGAATAATTGAGCAGTTTCCTTTGTTGGAATGAATTTTTATCCTACTAATTAATGTAAGCCAAATCCTATTGTCCAATTCCAAAATTCTCTCCCAAGGGCCGTACCAATGAATCCTGTTTGTGGCTTCTATAAGCTGTGAAACCTTGAATAAGTCAAGTTACATTGCTGAAACTCTATATCTTATACATAAAATGGAGATAACTATAGTATCTACCCTCAGAGGGTTGTAGAAGAATAAAATGTGATTAAAACATGTGAACTGCTGGGAAGTTTTCATAATGAAATACAGAAAAATGGAAGAAGCAAACTTATGGACCAGAATAATATTTCTCTTTTGCTATCCTAGTACAAAGACCCTGATCTGTGAGTCCAGAACCCTGGATTCTGAGCTTGAGGGATCCAGATGTTGTTCCAGGAACAGGATCAGCATGAGCGAAAATATGAATGCAAAAAATACCCTAAGATGTGCAGGGAATGAGCTACAAGCACTTTGGGTCAGCAGACAAACAAAATACAGTCAGAGGGAAGGCCGGAAGAGCAAGTGGAAGATCTCTTATGCCATGCTAAAGTCCTAAACTTAGCTATGTAAACAAAGGAAGCTGTTGACAGGTTTTAAGAAGGGAAACATCAAGGTCACATTGGATTTTAAATAGATTTCTCTGGCAGCTATATAGAGGATGAATTTGAGGAGGACCATCTTGAAGCCTAATCTAGGGAAGATGACAAGGATCTAAATTTGGAGGGAAGGGGGCAAACTAAAGAAGTAGTAGGACAGAGACTGCTCGACATGAAGGATGAAGGAGTCAAGGCTGATCTTCTGCTTTCTTACTTAGATGATTGGGTGGGTGGGATACTATCAGCTAGAGAAAGAACCAGTAGATGAGGTTAAGATAATGAGTTTACAGGTGGACATACTGAGATTAAGGGGTCTGTGACCATCCAAACGTCTAGCAGGTGCTAGATAAATGAGTCTACAAAACTGGATGACATTACTATATAACCAGCTCTGAAAATCTGGAAAGATGTAACTCAGACTCAGGCATCCAAGGAAAGAGAGACAAGTCAGAAAGTAGAATCTCTGCTTGAAAATCTCCATGTCACTCACAGGTTGTTATGTCTCTTCTTTCAGTTAAAAAAAAAAGGAAAGAAAAGAACAAAAAGAAAAAAATTAATAAATAGTCTTATATCAAAAGGTTTCTCATACTGGTTTGAAAAGTATTGAAATATAAGAAGTTCCCCACACACACACCCAGGATATTAGATACTGTGAAGAAATCCTCCTATCGCTAATCCAACACATACAAATTTTACCCTAGATATCTACCGAAAAAAAAAAAAATCCATACAACCCCTTTTCATTTTAAGGGAAGGAAGTTACTAAGAAAATCATGCTGGTGTATTATGAAATTATTTTTGACAAGATGGTATATGCTTATATGATTAATCCTCACTCTTTTTCAGTTGCAATGACAATCTTACTCATGTATCATGAAGATGAATTAAAATAATATCCTTCAACAAGGGAAATTAAAAATATGATACATGAGTCTCAAAAATTCTTAGATATTGTATCAGTAATCCATCATTGACTGTCAAACCATCCCAACACTCAGTAGCATAAAACAACAATCATTTCACTTGCTCACAATTCTGTGGGTCAGAAATTTGCTCAAGGCTCAGCAGGAGCTGCTGGTGTCTGCTCCACATCAGCTTAACTGGTGTTAGAGTATCCAAGGCATGTTTACCCACAAGTCAGGCTTGAGGTGCTGGCTGTCAGCTGAAGTACCTCAGTTCCCCCTCACATGGCCTTTCTCTCCAGCAAGACAGTCTGAATATCTTCACATGGTAGCTGAGTTCGCCTCTACCCTCCTTCAAAAGTGAAAACTACAGTCTCTTGAGGTCAGGACTGAGAAGTTCCAGAACTTCTGCCACACTGTATCCATCAAAGTCAGTCATAAGGCCAGCCTAGATTCAAGTGAGAGGATGTAGGCTCCACCCTTCAATAAGAGAATGGCATACGTGTACAGGGATGGAAGAAATTATTGGAGCTATCTTATACAAGTTGTTATCAGTTGGAATGCTTTTGGCTTTAGTAACTCAACTAAAAGTGACTTAAACAATACAAACAATTTTACTATCTCACAACTAAAAGAGGTAGGGGCAGACTGATGGGGAATTTAGTGGTTCAATGAAGTTAACAGGGACCCAGATTCATTCATCTTTCTATCACGCCATCCTCAGTGTGATCCCAACATGGCTAGGGTAGCTCCAGGCATCCTGCACTTGCACAACAGGCCATGCAACAGGAGGAGTGGGGTGGGAGAAGGCCGCAACCCTTCCTCATGACTCTTCTTAGAACAAAGAAGTGTCTCCCATTAAAGCCTTACATCTCATTGACCATTACTGCATCATTTGCCCATTCTTAAACCAATCACTGGTAAAGGAAGGAAAGACCATGACTGGACTGGCCTAAGTTAATCAAGATTCGCCTCCAGGAGCTATACAGAGATAGTTTCCCCAGAAACACATGACTGCCTGATACCAGAACAAAATCAGAGTTCTATTAGTACAAGGATGAAGAAGGCTATAGCTATTTGGCAAGCAACTAGGTGTGTCTGCCAGAGATATAGAAGTTAAGGAATAAAAACAATTTAAAAAGTTTGATTCAAATGTCAACAAAATTTTTGCTTAAATTGTAAAGACACTTGAAGTACTAATAGTAATTTACAAAGATTCAATGCTGACTTTTAAAAATTCATAGATTAAAAAAAGCACTTGTAAAAAAATGTTTAAATAAAATGCATGAGCCGGGCTCGGTGGCTCAGCCTGTAATCCCGCGCCTTTGGGAGGCTGAGGTGAGTGGATTGCCTGAGCCCGTGGGTTTGAGACCCGCCTGGGCAAGCGAGACCTCATCTCTACAATAAATCAAAAAAAAATCAGCCGGGCGTGGTAGCGCACGCCTGTAGTTCCAGCTACTTGGAAGGCTGAGGCGGAAGGATCGCCAGAGCCCAGCAGGTCGAGGCTGCGGTGGCTGGGTGCGGCCACTGCACTCCAGTCTGGGTGACAGAGTGAGACTCCAACTCAAAAAAAAAAAAAAAAATGCATGTCCTTTGTTGGCTCAGCCTGTAATCCCGCGCCTTTGGGAGGTTGAGGTGAGTGGATTGCCTAAGCCTGCGGGTTCGGGACCCGCCTGGGCAACTTGGCGAGACCTCGTCTCTTCAATAAATCAAAAAATTAGCCGGGCTTGGTAGCGCTCGCCTGTAGTTTCAGCTACTTGGAAGGCTGAGGCGGAAGGATTGCCGGAGCCCAACAGGTTGAGGCTGCGGTGGCCGGGAGCGTGCCACTGCCCTCCAGCCTGGACGACAGAGTGAGACTCCAACTCAAAAAAAAAAAAATATCAAAAGTTATCTTGGCTATCTATTTGGCCTATTGGAAGAGTAAGCTTTAAAAAAAGATTTGATACTTCCTGTTGACCAAGTCTGAGGAAAAAAAAGATTTGAGCTGTTAAATCTTAGCACTGATCTTCAAAGTCTGCCCAAGATTTTTTGAGGAATTTCTTTCAGGGAAGTTTTGGATTAGGTTCAGTTCTATATACTATCTCCTGGTAACAAGAAGGGATAAGTAGCCTAGCAAAAGAAGTATCAGAGTTAAACTGGCCTGCAATCTTCCATCACTGTCTTGGGATCCATATTTTGCAGATCTGCCTCTGAAGAGCACAGCTGTGTGGAAACAGGAAGTCAAGAACCAATGGCCATTTATTTCACTAGTGGGACCACGGGCTCTCCTAAGATGGCCCAGCACTCTCAGAGCAGCCTTGGCATTGGGTATACCATTTGTGGAAGGTAGGGAGGAAAATTTCATTTGTTTTTGGTGAACTTCCCTTTGAGCTGCCAATATGTGTATCCAGTTGCCTAACTGACACCTCTCCTTGAATGGTTATAACATATCTCCAGTGTAACATCTACAAAACAGAACTCTTGATACCCCTACTAACCCTAGCTTAGTAAATGGCACCATCTAACCAAATGATCAAGCAAGAAGTTAAAAATCAACCTTGATTCAATCCTTTAACAATATGTCTGGCTCCCTCTCCTTATTGCCAGGTAAACTTACCTACCCAGAAAGGCCTTCCTCAAAGAAAGGCTACCCTAAAGCTGTCACATTACTCTTTTATTTTCCTTATACCACTTATCACTATTTGAAATTGTGATATTTATTAATATGCTTAATTCACTTATTCACTGTCTCCCTAGAATAAGAGCAGGGATCTGGTCTTTCTCACTGCTGTAGCACAGTGCCTAGCACAGATTAGATCGATAAATATTTGTTGCATCAATTAACAAACTCAGAAAATCATGCCTAACCCAGCCTCCCACTCCACTCTCAGGCCACTTTATCAGGATTCTGAAAAATCTCTCAAAGAAGAGTGGAAGTAAAATCCCTCACCCTGCCTTAGGGCTTCCTTTGACCCTTCTCTGCAGTCCTTGAGGTTCTAGGGCAAGGTCATTCTTCAAAGACACCAGTTTATTTGCTTTTCTGTTTTGTTTTATCTTTAATTTTCCTATTTATTTATTTGGGGTCTGTTTTGTTGCTTCTTTATATCACTTAGATATTGGCTGGACTTGAAGTCCTCAGATATCATATGGAACATGTCCGACACAGGCTGGATCAAGACTGCCATTGGTAGTTTGTTTTCTTCCTGGCTTCAGGGAGCTTGTGTTTTTATACATCAGATGACCCAGTTTGACACTGACACCTTTCTAGATGTAAGTCATGACCTACAGCTACATATGTCTTTAGAGTTCTTCCTTGTCTCCTACAAAACTACAAAAAAGAATTTCCTTAGAATACAGGCTTCCTGGACTTCCAGTAATCATTTCTTTTGACGAAGCAGTCTCTGGGGATTTGGCCTCTGAAATGCATTTGACAGTGTGGAGGGGGAACATCCACAATACTCTCAGGCATGAAATCCAGATTTCTGCTTCAAATAGCTCAAAATTTGCTAGTATCACTAAATCTGTAGCTGACTAATAGTCTGATCCTAAACAAAAGATTATGAGTCTCAAGTCTAAACAAAGATTTCATTTCTGATTCAGTGAAACAAAGACAGCTGAAAAATCTGAACTCCTGTATGTAGATTAAAGGCAGGTCACCTTTCTCCCAGAGCAGCTCCTTCCATTCTCCTCCCACCCTATGCTTCTCACTTTATTAATTTTCAGAACTTAATACTCTTCTGGAAGCCAGGCATGTCCTGCCTTCTCAGCCAGAGCTGGCTAGATTGAGATAACCGATAACTCCAATTACATTAGGCTTTAGAAAAATGTGATTGGGGCCAATTATTTTTCAGTCATGAAAAATCAATTAAATTTAACAAAATATATATTATTAAACACACACCTGAGTGTGAATAAAAGCTGTGTTCACCCTATTATTTTGCTAACTGGTCTGACAAGATGGTTTAAGGGTCTTAACAGAAATACAGGCAGGTTAACATGAGAACTGGGATCTCCACATCAGATTAATAAAGTGCCCTGAAGTTGGTAAGTTAACTTTGCAGTTTCAAAACCTACATTTGTAAAGTAAGAATGGTATTTTCATTTACAAAGAAAATGTGTATATTTTAAGTGCTATAAAAAACCTTTGTAAGCCGGGCTCAGTGGCTCAGCCTATAATCCTGTGCTTTGGGAGGCTGAGGTGAGTGGATTGCCTGAGCCTGCAGGTTCAAGACCCGCCTGGGCAACTTGACGAGACCTCATCTCTACAATAAATAAAAAAATTAGCCGGGTGTGGTAGCACGCATCCGTAGTTCCAGCTACTTGGAAGGCTGAGGCGGAAGGATCACCGTAGCCCAGCAGGTCGAGGCTGCGGTGGCCGGGAGCGGCCACTGCACTCCAGTCTGGGCAACAGAGTGAGATTCCAACTCAAAAAAAAAAAAAAAAAAAAAAACCTCTGTAGGCCAGGCACAGTGGCTCAGCCTGTAATCCCAGCACTTTGGGAGGCCAAGGCGAGAGGATTGCATGAGCCCAGGGGCTTGAGATCAGCCTGGGCAGCTTGGTGAGACCTCGTCTCTACAAAAAATCACAAAAACTAGCCGGGCATGGTGGCGTGAGTCTGTAGTTCCAGCTACTTTGAAGGCTGAGGCGGAAGGATCGCCTAAGCCCAGCAGGTCGAGGCTGTGGTGGCTGTGAGCGTGCTACTGCACTCCAGTCTGGGCGACAAGAGTGAGACTTCAACTCAAAAACAAAAAACAAAAAACGTTGTAGACTTATGCTATTCTTAGATATATGTGTTATACTTTGTAAAAACAACTAGATTGTAGGGAGCAGGTACACACATTAAAAATGCTTACTTACATACCAAAAGTTATTCTTAATCTATGAAAATCCAGGTAGCCCAGACACACATTTTGAGAGCCTTTTCCCAAATGCTTACATTTAATACAACTTGTCAACAATTAAGTGACATAGTGGAGCTTCTTCAGAAAGAGGATCTCTAAAACATTAATATTTCTCCAGATTTAAGATCCTTAGGTCATTATTTGATGTAGGGAACTGGAAGTATAATTAAAATGAGCCCAGAATTTTTTTTTTTTAGTTGGGTCTCACTCTGTCCCCAGGATGGAGTGCAGTGGCAGACACAGCTCACAGCATCCTTGAACACCTGAGCTCAGGTAATCCTCCCTCCTTAGTCTCCTGAGTAGCTGGAACTACAGGCATGTACCACCACATCTGGCTAATTTTTTTTATTTTTGTAGAGGCAAGGTCTCACTATGTTGCCCAAGCTGGCAAAAAATTTTAAAAATTAAGAAAAGGCCTGAAAAGTGCTTATTTCTGTATTTATTCAATTCACTCTAAAGGAATGGTGCTGGAAAGGTCTCAGTAGGTTAGCTTGTACATCCAGAGCCTGTACTATACATGAATATGTGGGCAGGAGGTTATGAGATTCCACCATTAAAAGTAAGTTGCGCTGGGCTCGGTCGCTCAGCCTGTAATCCCACGCTTTGGGAGGCTGAGGTGAGTGGATTGCCTGAGCCCATGGGTTCGAGACCCACCTGGGCAACTTGGCGAGACCTCATCTCTACAATAAATCAAAAAATCAGCCAGGCGTGGTAGCGCATGCCTGTAATTCCGGCTACTTGGAAGGCTGAGGCACAAGGATCACCGGAGCCCAGCAGGTCAAGGCTCCCAGCCACAGCACTCCAGTCTGAGAGACAAAGTGAGACAGACTCCAACTCAAAAAAAAAAAAAAAAAAAGTAAGTTGCACCAGCCTGGGCAACTTGGCAAGACCTCATCTCAACAATAAATCAGAAAAAAAAAAAAAATTAGCTGGGCATGGTGGCGTCTGCCTGTAGTTCCAGCTACTTGGAAGGCTGAGGCACAAGGATCACCTGAGCCCAGCAGGTTGAGGCTGTAGTGGCCATGAGCATGCCACTGCACTCCAGCCTGAGCAACAGAGTGAGACTCCGACTCAAAAACAAAACAACAACAACAACAAAAAAGTAAGTTGCAGCCCGGAGGTACAATAAACCAGTGCATACTTTGGGTTGTTCTCATATTCAACAATTCATTTGTTTAATTTGGTTGTGTATGTCAATTTCTATAACATATATTCTTTCCAGTAGTTAGAAATCTCCAATAGTGACAACTGATAAATATTTGGCTTCTAACTCTAAGTAGTGACGTGACCATGAGATGGATACATGTTAATGAAAGAGAGAGGCTATAGTTATCAGCTTTAATTACAGCCTTCAATTTACCATTTTTGACATCTATGTCTTTCTCCATCATCCAGACGCTTACCATTTATCCCATCACGACCCTGTGCAGCGCTCCCACTGTGTACCGGATGCTTGTGCAAAAAGACCTTAAAAGGTACGTGGGCAGAAACTTCCATTTGAATCAAAAATAAAAGCTACCATCCAGCATCACAAATCTTCCCTTTTCAGCACAAGGTAGTCTAGGATTTCTCAGCCTTGCCACTACTGCCATTTTGGACTAACTGTGTCATTGGGGGTTTGTTCTATGCATTACAGGATACCGAGCAGCATTCTTAGCCTCTACCTACTAGATGCCAGTAGCACCTCCCACCCTCCCAATTTGTGACAATCAAAAATGTCTCCTTAGACATTGCCTAATGTCTCCTTGGGAGCAAAACTGTACACGAGTTTAAGAACCAGTGGAAGGCCAGATGCAGTGGCTCAGCCTATAATCCCAGCACTTTAGGAGGCCGAAGTGAGAGGACTGCCTGAACCCATGGGTTTGAGACCAGCCTGGGCAACTTGGTGAGACCTCATCTCTACAGTATATAAAAAATTAGCCAGGCGTGTTAGCACGTTCCTGTAGTTCCAGCTACTTGGAAGGCTGAGGTGGAAGGATCGCCTGAGCCCAGAAGGTCGAGGCTGTAGTGGCCGTGAGCGTGCCAGTGTACTCCAGCCTGAAAGACAGAGTGAGATTCCAACTCAAAACAAAAGAAAACATGGAACCTACAGCACTGCCGATTGAAAGTGGACTAGATTCTTTTTAAACGTGATACATAACATGATGGACTATTACACAGCCATAAAGCAATACAAAATTATAAACTTCACAGCAACTTGAATGGATTTAAAGTCTATAAGAGCCAGTGGAATAGCTTCTAGGGACAATTGGGCGTTTTCCCAGGGACAACAAGAGCCCTATAGCCCTAGAACTCCCACTCAAAAAAAAAAGTGTCCTCTAGTACCAGTTTTAGAAACACTGTTGTTTAGAACCAGCCCTACAAAAGGAAAGAAAAATAAAACCAAGTACATTGATATTGCTTTGAAGAGAGGCTAATAAAGTTTATCATTTGAAGGTTATATTCAATTTAGCCAAATCACCTGAACTTCCAGTAGTTGCAACACATATTTATTTAATTAAGTCAAATTCAATACATAGAGAAAGAGAGAAGCCACTAAGGTGTGGAAGCCCTGGAGGAAAAGTGCTGACAGACAATAAAATAGATAGGAATTTTCTCTTTTTGCCATTGTCAGTGTTGTCTCCTTTTGGCCCTCAAAATGTATCTTGCTCATAATTCAAGAGTCATTCAAGGACTATTCAAAGATTATTTTCAATGTGTATGATTTGTGTTCCACCTAGACCCTCCCACCCACTTGGGACCTCACTGTATGAGACTCAGGCTGTTCCAGGCTTTCTCACCTGAGTCCAGTAAGGCCAGTGGTTAAAAGCTCAAGCTCCAAAGTCAAACATGCAGGGGTCTGCCACTTACTAATAGTATGACCTCAGACACTCAAGATAACCTTGCTAAGCCTCCCTAAACTCCATTCATAAGAGAGAACTGAAAGCCACCTCATGGGATTGTAGTGAGAACTCAATGAAAGAGACATGCTTGATGAGATCAGCCTGACAAGTGGGAAGTATACGGTACAGAGTGTCAACTCAGCCCTTTATTGAGAGGCCTTGGGCAAGCTCTTTAGCCTCTCTAAGCCTCAATGTCCTTATCTGCAAAATAGGGGCTGCGAGGATTCTAAGAGTGCTTCTAAAGTCCTTACAACATAGCAACTGCTTAATTAATATTAGCTGCTATACCATTTACTAGCATTTTCTACCTTTTTCCTTAATAGCTAAGTTCTTCCCCACTTGCTAAAATGTAAGCTCTGACAGAAATCTTTGTTTTTAAAACTAATGTGGAGACCCGCCTGGGCAACTTGGCGAGACCTCATCTCTACAATAAATCAAAAAATTAGCTGGGCGTGGTTAGCGCGTGCCTGTAGTTCCAGCTACTTGGAAGGCTGAGGCGGAGGGATCACCGGAGCCCAGCAGGTCAAGGCTGCGGTGGCCAGGAGCGGCCACTGCACTCCAGTCTGGGCGACAGAGTGAGACTCCAACTCAAAAAAAAAAAAAAAAAACTAATGTGCACGGCATGCCTGGCAATGTACTAGGTGTCACCAAATATTTGTTGAATGAATTTTCCTAAGACTTACATATTCTAGCTCCTTTGCTTGTTGCTCAACTGTCCTAGTTATCTTGCAATGAAAGCACTCAGATATCTCTCTAAAAGACCTCATCCAACTCTGTGCCTCCAGATATAAATTCAAGAAGCTGCGGCACTGCTTAACGGGAGGAGAGCCACTCAACTCAGAGGTGCTGGAACGGTGGAGGGCACAAACTGGGCTCGAGTTGTATGAGGGCTATGGACAGACAGAAGTGGTATGTTAAAAGGGAAAAGTTTATGTTTAGTACATTTGGGAGCCTTTTTGCCCTAAGACTGCCATCCAAGCCTCTGAAGTGCCCCATCCTGCTCTAAATGTTTATGGAGTTTCCCAGAACACCTTGCCTTGCCAATAGTTCCCAAAACTTGTGAATTACTCACTTAGGTTTGGCTGAAGAGGGATGACGATTATTCCATAGTCTTCCTGCTTCCTCCCTAGGCAGGGGAAATCTCAGGGGTGTTAGGGGTGGGTGAGGTTCAGAACTGAGCAGATCATCTTTCCATTGTCCTGGGAAGGATGCTCTGAGCCTCCATGGGAAATTTATTCCAAGGTTCACCTAATGGAATCTATAGGAGTGCTTCTCACCTGGACGGACTTAGAGTCTATAATACTGAGGAGTCTTTCACAGAAACAAAGAACTGAGTATCACATGTTCTCACTCACAAGCGGACCTTGAACAATTGCCGTAATACTATAAGAAAAGGATTAGCAATAGCAGGGAAACTGCCAGGAGTGGGGGCAGGGAAGTGGGATTGGCAGTAGTGGGAATCTGCCTGAGGAAGGGGGGCACACTTCATTAACAAGGGTACCTGCATAATGAACATTTGTATACCTAGACCTGAATTGTACTCCACATCTTTAAAATATAAAATTTAAATTTAAAAAAAAAATTTTTTAAAGAGTGCTTCTCAGGATGTGGTCTTCAAACCAGCAGTGTCAGCATCATCTGGGAAAACTGATAGAAATGCAAATTTGCAGACCCCACCACACACTTACTACATCAGAAATTCTGAGATGAGGCCCAGAAATCTGTGTTTAAACAGTGCTACAGAATCTCAAACTTGATTCTGAAACACTGTCAGGTTTGAGAACTACTGGTCTAAAATAATGTATTTCAGAAGATGAGCTTGCATACTAGAAAAATCACTCAAAGCTGAACCTCAAGTTTCATTGTGGTGATATAATACATATATCAAGAATTTTTACATATATAAAACATGTCCGCTCAACAGGGAGTGATCTGTGCCAATCAGAAAGGACAAGAAATTAAACCAGGCTCGATGGGAAAAAGAGTACTACCCTATGATGTCCAGGTGGGTTGAGAAAATATCTGACTGGTTCAATAAAGAAGTGAGAGTGTTTTACAGTTTCCTTCTATTTATTATATAACCTGATTTTATTTTGTGAAAACTTGAAGAACATGAATTATTTCTTTCACTCCAGATTATAGATGAAAATGGCAACATTCTACCACCTGGCAAGGAAGGGGACATTGCTCTCAGACTAAAGTCTACATGGCCCTTCTGTTTCTTCTCTGAATATGTGGTATAAGAACATAGAAAAATGCTATTCCTACCTTAATAGAGACCTGGGTCCAAATTTCATATCTACCATGTCTTGCTATGTAATCTTGGGCAAGTGACAAAAATCTAAGTCTATTTCATCAGATGTAAAATGGGGAGAATATCACTAAGTCCCAAGAATATTGTAAAGATGAAACTGCGTATGTAAGACATTGGTTGCAATGGTCATCCTCAGAAGGGAAAACTGGACAGGCTGGAAGGGGAGAGGCTGGAGATAGGGGGGCACTAGTGGTAGAAGAGGGGCTTACTTTTTATTATACTTTTTTGGCCCACTTGTATTTTATACCAGAAACTACCTTTTTTAAAAAAAATAATTTCTTTTAGAAGAAGAATGTGTAATGTACTAGTCACTTAATGAGTACCATACCCTTGTCTCTATTCTGACCAAATTAATCCTAGGACAACCCAGAGAAAACTGCTGCCACATTAAGAGGAGATTTTTATGTCACTGGAGACAAAGGAGTGATGGACAGCGATGGGTATTTCTGGTTTGTTGGCAGAGCTGATGATGTCATTATAACTTCTGGGTTTGTACATTTGCCACTCTTTAACAGCAATGATTTGTCAGGGAGGGAGATCTCCTTGGAGGGTATGCTGATCAAAGGCTTCTATCCCTCTTCAGGTACCGTATTGGGCCCTTTGAGGTGGAGAGTGCACTCATTGAGCACCCAGCAGTTGTTGAATCGGCTGTTGTCAGTAGTCCAGACCCAGTCCGAGGAGAGGTAAGGTGAATGTTGCCAATTAAAGTAGCAACTTCACATTTTCAAGTTCTATCCATTTGACCACTGTAAAGAGTTAATTAAGAGTGGTCATTTAATTCTCACTTGAGGCACATATGTGGTAAAAATATATACTGGGCAACCAACTTTACAAACGACTTGTGTCCTTATGGTGGGGTGTGGGAATAAGGATTCTTTTGGTGGCAAGTAATAGAAATTCAACTCAAACAACCTTCAGTTAAAAAAAATATGGGGAGGGTGCTCATATACATTAAAGGTATACAAGTACAGTTACATCCAAGCATCAATGTGAAATTAGCAAGAGAGTCTCCATGTTTGTGGGCTCCTCTTGAGCAGGTTCTTCAACCAACTCCAGATCTACACAGCTAGCGATGCTCTTACCCCTCTAGGGCAGGATTGGGCTCTTTTCAATCATTCAAGTATCTCTCAAGACTGTATTTGCTATCTTAGATCCAGGGAATGGTGTAGGCTTGACTGGCCAGAACTTAATCATATGTCTGACATTGGAGGTAGGGAGTTGGTGTCAACTCCCCCAGAGAGAAGTCAGGATAATACTCCATAGGAAAATCAAAGTACTGATAATAAAAAGGGGGACCAGATACTGTATAAGCAAAAGCAGATTTCACTGAGTATACAATTGTCATGGAACTCATAAGACACTTTTTCACAGAAACAATGTAATAAAAAGACCATGGCCAGGTTCCCAAACAAGTCTCATGAGCCTGTTTAAGAGATAATGAAAGCAAACTTTGGCAATGACCGTAAAAGCCTTAGTTCTAGGAAGGAAGGCCTACGGTATGGAAGGGAGAAATTTCTTTTCCTCAGGGAAGTTTCCTACAGACTCAGCAAGTGGCAAAATTTCAATAGTTTGTCTCCCACATCCTTCTGTGCCTCCCTCTGCAATGACACTACAAATCCCATATTCTTATCTCCTGTATCCACTCCAGTCTCAATCTATTTCATTCTCAAAAACAGTTTCCCCCTGTCACCATAGTCTCAGTCTCTCAATATAACTGATTTCAGCTGAACAGCAGAAGTAAACACTAATTAGAAACAATGCAAAGCCCAGGTGCAGTGGCTCAAGCCTGTAATCCCAACACTTTGGAAGGCCAAGGTGAAAGGATTGTCTGAGCTCAGGGGTTGGAGACCAGCCTGCCAACTTGGTGAGCCCGTGTGTCTACAATAAATCAAAAAAATAAGCCAGGCATGGTAGCATGCGCCTGTAGTTCCAGTTACTTGGAAGGTTGAGGCAGAAGGATTACCTGAGCCCAGCAGGTCGAAGCTGCGGTGGCCATGATCATGCCATTGCGCTCCAGCCTGGGTGACAGAGTAAGACTCCAACTTAAAAAGAAAAAACAATGCATGAACAATTAATAATTTAAACTATGCTTACTAACCTTAGTAATTATCTAATTGGTGGGTTTTAAACAGTATTACAGAGAGAAGCAAACAATACAAAGAAAGAAAGACCAACCTCAGTGATAGATCAATCCTTCCTGAGAACTAATCTCCCAGGATACACAAACTTTCCTCCATTGGGATTCCTCAAACTCCCTTTAAACCACAAATTCTCTAGAACCTGTTTGTCCCCCTACTGTATGCTTCTATAGCAGTCTGATGGAGTAAGTGGTCATCTGTAAACCAAGGACAGCCTGTATAATAAATAGGATCAGTCTGATATTTACATGTGTGACATGTAAATAAGATTCCAGCTTCATTGAACCACTGCACTCCTCACACTCATAGATCTTAAAACTTCATTCTATCATTGTATAACGTTATCACTGTGTCCAAACTTTGGTCAGAGGTGGTCTCTGGTATTTGCAGTCATTACTCAAACTGTTGAACAAACAGTAAATACCTGTGTTCAATATTCGTTCCAAATTCTTGATGTGCCTGAAAAACAAACAGAGCAAGATAAATTGACATTTCTGTTGCAGGTGGTGAAAGCTTTTGTTGTCTTATCTGCACCTTTCAAGTCCTCCAACCCAGAGAAATTAACTCTTGAGCTTCAGAATCATGTAAAAAACTTAACTGCACCTTACAAATATCCAAGAAAGGCAAGTATTTTGCCCAAAGTTAAGATTGTGTTATACAACTAGAGTCTAAGATAGTATACAGATTTTTTTGGATTTTGACTTTATAGTCATTTATAATATAGGAGGAAAACACCTTATCAATTTGTTTAGCCCTAAGAAAATTTTGCTTTAAAATATCTTGTATCAGGACACTCCGAATGCATGATAAACTGCAATATTGAGCAATTACTAAGACTTTACCTAGCACTAATTAGTCCCATTCTGTGGCAGAGAAAAAAATGGTGGTAAAAAATTGCTAAGTGGCCGGGCTTGGTGGCTCAGCCTGTAATCCCTCGCTTTGGGAGCCCACGGGTTCGAGACCCGCCTGGGCAACTTGGCGAGACCTCATCTCTACAATAAATCAAAAAAATTAGCCGGGCATGGTAGCACGCATCTGTAGTTCCAGCTACTTGGAAGGCTGAGGCGGAAGGATCGCCGGAGCTCAGCAGGTCGAGGCTGCGGTGGCTGGGACTGTACCACTGCACTCCAGTCTGGGTGACAGAGTGAGACTCCAACTCAAAAAAAAAAAAAAAAAAAAAAAAAAATTGCTAAGTGCCAGTGTAACAGAACAGCAACTGATTAATCTGTTTTAGTACTTTCTTGGCCCTAATACCTCTACAAATTCAAAGTACATGGCTTTATGTATCAAGTGACCTCATTTAAGGCTCAGAAGGTAGTCCCCAAAGACTCCATGGAATATTTCCTGAAACTTTCTTCAAAGAAAGATTTAAGAACAATTCTATATAAAGACACAGGAGATAGCAAGGCAGTTTCTAGCCCTGGACTTCCTTTTGGTTGATATTGACTGATCCTCTGCATGAGAATCCATTTCAGTTGTTACCATTTCAGCCAAAAGGTAGTTAATTTCAACCTAAGGACTATTCCCATTTTCTCCATTAAATTCACCAAGTTAGTGACCCTTTGAGTTTCAGAAATGTTGTTTGAGGGCATTTTAAAGGCGAGAAAGGAACAAGAGGATGTTATGGTCAAGCCAGACAATAAAGGAAAAATTGTATACAATCCAAATTATCCCTAAAAAGTCTTCTGCAAAAACCTCCAAGACTCAGCTTTCAAGCTTAAAAGCCAAGAACTAACTTCTATTTTTTTTTGCATTTACATGTAGTCTCCACTTCCCTGAGGACAGTAGAAGCCTAGATCTGTTTTGAACTAGTGGAAAGCAATGGAATAAAGGGATTCTTTTCTTCTGACAAAGCATATAAGTGAATTTGCACTAAAAACCATAAAGTGAGACTACATTGTCACCCTTCACATTTTACAGACCAGCTTTTAGTGTCCAGGAAATTCAATGAGTTTGAGCTAAAATAACCCCCAGGCTTTAAATTCAGCCTCCGAGTTTCATGACTGCACTCTCCTATTGTCCTGACAATTGAAGTCAGAATGGAATCAAGTGTCTTTTTTTTTCCTGTCAATTAGGTGGAATTTGTTCAAGAACTCCCAAAGACAATCACTGGAAAAATCAAACGCAACGTTTTAAGAGATCAAGAATGGGGACGAAAATAGCTTGAAAAGAAAATTAAGGGATAAAGTAGTAGCATGGATGGTTTTTTTTAGTATTTGCTTCCTGATAATTCAGTGAATACTCTCATTGAAAATGCAACAGAGTTTTGTTTTGTACTTAGCCAGAAAATTACAAGAAAATAAAAATCTAAAAATAAATAGGGATGAAAATTGCTATAATGACCAATCTGACAAAGATAATCATAATGATTTGCAATGTTTAACATAGTGGGGGTCAAATGATTATTTATAAAAGGAAAGCACACGATAAATCTGTATTTCATCTATCTTGTGCCTGATTAACTGAAAATAAAGAACCAAGAGAAATGTTCAAGATAGAATTTATGCTTAACAACTTTATGAGACCAATTATTTTAAATTAAAATACTAATGTTAAATTGAGTATAAAATAATTCAAAAATCAATGTGAATTTAATAAAATTTAGTACTGTATTACTGTGCCTCATTTTAAAGCAAATTCATTGTAAAATATCTGAACTTGGATTATTTGGTATTAATTATTCAGGGACAATTAATACATTAAGTTAATACCTTTACTTTTTCTCTGTATATGACTTTTGATACATAAGTTGATATGCAGGCATCTTTTATGACACTTGACACACACCCACCCCACATAAAAATACCAAGAGACATATTAAGAGGCAGAAAGAAAGAAACAGTACAGAACACCAATCTTTAGGGAGCACGTTTATTTTGATTTTTCTGAAAATATCAGGAACTATGAAAAACAAGCTGAATATCTGGCTGTACCAAAAGCAAAATACAAGTAAAAATAACATTTGAAAATCACGTTTAACCTTAGAGAAACATGTTTTAAAATACAAAGTTTAACACCCTCCTCCGTAAAGCAAAGTTTACCACATCACAACACTCGAGTTTTGTTTTTTTTAACTGACATCATTTTTTACAATAAAAAACTAAAAAAAAAAGCACTCAATCTCCATCCTAAAATCTCGTCATTTATAAAATAACAGCTCAAATGTCAGTGAAAATAAAGTTGATAAATCTGAAAACAAATCTTTTATTGAATGAATTCAGATTCCAACATAACAGTATTTTATAGCTGGGAAAGAAGAGCTTGTATCACACCCGGACCTTACCAAATACAAATAAATATAAAAGGCAATTAAAAACAAACTATAAAATCAAAATCTTTCTATAGAGTAGCAGCTTTCACAAAATAAAAGGGACCCAGTTCCATAGAGTTGTATGTTCTGTAGGGACATGGCCAAGTTTATTCCCAGAGTCCTTTTGTCTTGCACTACCAAAATAAAAGCATCTTTGTCTTGGAGCAAGACCACTGAAGGCACCAAAATCCTATACTCCCTGTTTCCCCAAATAATACACTAATAATACTCTTATCAATCCTTTCAAGATGACTTCTACCTCATAAAGAATTAACATTCTGAACATCTGAAGATACACAAGGAAAGTCCTGCCTATTTTTGCCCCCCTCAAACCCTTCTAGTCTGGTTTACAAAGCAGAACCACTGGCTAGGAGGATAAAAATATACTCCCATGTTCACTAGCCATTAAAATAACAAAGCCACTTTTGTGGGAAGACAACATTTACACTACTTCCTAGCTTTTTAAAAGAATAAACCCATCCCCAAAAGCTAATTTTATAGCCCCTTAATATTGTCAATTTGGACCGTTTCACAGACTTTGTTGGTGTGTCTCTTCCAGCCTTTTTCAATTGTTTTAAACAGGAGGAGCCTTTGAAAAACTTCCAAATTCAAGAAACTCCTGCAGGGAACTCTCATGGTATATGAGTGTGAGCACTAAGTTGAAGGATACTCTTATTTCACAGAAATCCACAACCATTGAGACCAGGGCTGAGTTCTTTCTCTTCCTTAAGAGACAAAATCTCAGGCTGAGCAGATTTAGAGAAAGCATTCCTCATTTATTCTTACAGTAGTGCTGGGAAAAAGAGAGTGGCTGTGATTTATAGTTACATTGCTAGATCTGTAAATTACATGCCACAGACAATACACACTGGAACAGAACAGCTTGGATTATGAGTCCATATAAAACCCTTGAGAAGTAGCTTTCATTGTAAAGACAGAATTTGTGTCCCTTGTTGCATTAGTATACTGAAGTATCTCAGAAGAATAAAATTCATCACCAATTTTATCAGAAATGTCTGCAGCTCTACATCTAGAATGGTCCTCTTCTCACAGTTTGCCTTCAAAAATTGCAGTACCTGGCTGGGCGTGGTAGCTCACACCTATAATCCCAGCACTTTGGGAGGTCAAGGTGAGAGGACTGCCTGAGCCCAGGGGTTTGAGACCAGCCTGGGCAACTTGGCAAAGACCTCATCTCTACAATAAATCACAAAATTAGCTGGGCGTGGTGGCACATGCCTGTAGTTCCAGCTACTTGGAAGGCTAAGGTAGAAGGATCACCTGAGCCCAGCAGGTCAAGACTGTGGTAGCTATTAACTACCACTGCACTCCAGCCTGAGCAACAGAGCGAGACTCCAACTCAAAAAAAAACCCCAAATTGCAGTTCTGGACTGTCAGATTTGTTACACACAAATGTTAATAAAATATAAAAACAAATACAGCCAAACAAGAAAATCACAGAAAATACTAAAACACCACAAAACAACTCATTTCTAACCTACACAATCCACATTTTTTGCAATGTTTACAACGAAGTGGCAGGGGACAGCTTAGTTGTGGCATGTAAAAAAATCCTTCCTTAGAATGAAAACTTCCCTCTGATCTTCTACTTCAGAGGCTGTCCAGTCCCATAAGTCAGTCAGCAGTGCATAAGGGGAAGCCGGGAAAGGCCAACGTCCTCCTCCTCCCCAGTTCCCCTCCACCCTGCCCCGAGCAGCAGCTAAGTGGGCCTATTCAAACTGCCACATAGGACTGAAAAGATCTCTAACAAAACTGTTAGCGGGGCTGTGTGATCATTGTTCACTACTACAGAATGGTATTATGCAGCACAAAAAGGTCAAGAACAGTATTTTCAGTCACAATTTTACGTGGGACTTCAGCAACAACTCATAGAACCCCAGCTGAGAAACCCACCTCCAACACCAAACGACCTCCTATGAGTGGTCATTTTCATTTGACTTGGATCCTTCTGTGACTTGACTTACAAGTTCAGGTTTGGCTACTCCCTCATTCACCACCTGTATCTCAGATGTTGGTCTGGTCTGCCCTGGCTCCTCACTATTCTCCGGTACCACCCGCTGGTTTTTCCCTTCTGCTGAGCCGTTTTTATTTGATTTGCCACCAGATTCCAATTTAGCTTCATTCCCAATTCCCTGCTTTACGTTAGGCTGTGACGGATCCTTAGTACTCTTCACCACCTCCTGGAGATTGTATTTTCTGAACAACATGTAATCTTTCACAACACTCAGGCAACAGACAGCTTTGATGATTTCTACTACCACCGTGTACTGTGGATTGGTGAGATCCACTTTATTTTCTGAATTGAGGCTGCCCACTATTCCTGTAACAAAAATAATCAAGCTGAAAATATACCATTAAGTTCGAGGACTACAAGAAATATTTCATCTTTTCTGTTTGGGATTAACTAAAACAAAATATATACTAATCCACTTTTTTTTTTTTTTTGAGTTGGAGCCTCACTGTGTCACCGAGGCTGGAGGGTAATGGCATGCCACCGCAGCCTCAACCTGCTGGGCTCAGGCAGCCCTTCCACCTCAGTCTTCCAAGTAGCTGGAACTATAGGCATGCACTATCATGCCTGGCTAATTTTTTTATTTATTGTAGAGACGAGGTCTCGCCAAGTTGCTCAGGCTGGTCTCGAACCCCTGGGCTCAGGCAATCCTCTCACCTCAGCTTCCCAAAGTGCTGGGATTACAGGCTTGAGCCACCATGCCGGGCCTAATCCACACTTCTATGTGGACTTCAAAATCAAATTCCCCAAACCCTTTCAATAAATAAATACAAATGAAACGCTGAGACATTTAATAAGAGTACTTTTTTCCAAAGAAAATTCTATTTCAATTTGTCAAAGACTTTACCTATTAGAAAAATCTCATACAAAACTGTTAGCGGGGCTGTGTGATCATTGTTCACTACTATAGAATGGCATAATGAAATTAGCTAGGTTTGATATTATTTTAAAGATATTTTAGTATACTTGTTCTATATTTTAAAAATGTAAACCTTAAATCTTAAAAAAAAAAATTAAAAACAAAAACAAGTGTTTACCACTGAACACCTAAAATCACAAAGAGAAACATACCTGCCAATTCTTTGATAACTTCTTCTCTATTCATGTGACTGTTATTTCGAGATTTGTATACAATCTGAAATGTCCCTTTGTTTGGAGCTTTAAACCAGGGTTCCAAAAATGTTTCTGCATACTTTTTCATATCTTCTAAGAAAGCCTTGCAGGTGCCTGAGATGGGTAACATTCGTAGAATAACCCGAGTCTTCTTCTTCTTGGTTTTGTACATATCCTGGAGAATATGATGCACCAATTTCTCAGGTTCTAAAAGAAAAAGAAAAAAGAAAATCAACACAAACAAGTTAAGAAGATACAGTCTCAGACATTTTAAAGATTCTTCAAACTCTAATATGAATTTTCATTGGCAGTGACGTAAGTTGATGGTAGAAGAAATTCTCATGAATTTTAAATGAATCTACCTAGTCATTTTTTCCATTTCCTCTCTACTATGTACTAATACTGTACTTAATATTTTAAACTGCCATCATTATCATTGTTTTCTCTAAAAACAATTGTTCATGTAGACATTGCAGTTAACATTTTTGTAAAAAAAAAAATTGTGATGTTCTGATTTATCCAACTGTAACACCATTCTATTGTTTTCCTATAATAGCAACTATCATAGTAATAAGCATTAAGTAGCACATGCTGTTTTAAAAAACAAAACAAAAATCTGAAAGTCACTTAAAAAGATGTAATTAATCCATTAGCTAAATTAGTACAGAAGTCTAGATCTCAGACCCGGGAGAAATCTCAGAACCATGGTACACAAGTTCATGAAGTGGTGGTCCTCATGCAGCATCCTACCTACATACAAGTCTATTTGGGGCTGCTCAGTATTTTCAATATTTTTAAATTAGTTGACCACATTTACAAAGCAAACTTCTCCAGATTGCCAACGTCTTCTGAAAAACTGGAAAATCTGGCCCTACATTCCCAAATGGCTACACCTGGCTGAAGCCAAGTAGCAGATGACCCTTTTAGACAGAATAAACCCTCTTATTCTGCCTGAAGCTGTATACAAAGGAAGTGACTAAGCTAGGTTTCTACTCTTAAGTCAATGCTATGTCCACCATCCCATTCTACCTCTCCATATGGCTACTGTGAATACAATGCAGAAAAGGTGCAAATGATTGAAGCCATTTTGTAGGCAGTGTTCTCTGAGACAGGAAGACGTCTCGACATTATGGGATTAATACTCTTAAGGGGTATGTCGGCCACACCTATCCCAAGTGTCCTGATGAAGACAACATTATTCGCTCCACTCTCCACTGACTGGAATCTTCTTAGCTTCATCTCTGTAGATGCCTTAATTTCACCAACTTCTTTCTTCAAGGCAGCCTCCGCATCATCATCTTCTCCCTCACTTCCAGAGAGCTGCTGATCCTTGTCTGTAAACTGTGTGCATAGAACTAATGATCAGAAATGACACAACAGCTCAGGTTTAAACACTATAATTAACTACTTATGTGAAATCTCCAGTGGCAGATGGCTCGATATTGACAAGCTTTTTATTAAAAAACTGAGACATAGGGCTGGGCACGGTGGCTCATGCCTATAATCCCAGCACTTTGAGAGGCCGAGGTGAGAGGATTGTCTGAGCTCACAGGTTCGAGACCATCCTGGGCAACCCAGAGAGACCTCATCTCTACAATAAATCAAAAAATAAGCCAGGTGTAATGGACCATGCCTGCAGTTTCAGCTACTTGGAAGGCTGAGGCGGAAGGATTGCTGGAGCCCAGCAGGTCGAGGCTGCGGTGGCTGGGAGCGTGCCACTGCACTCCAGTCTGGGTGACAGAGTGAGACTCCAACTCAAAAAAAAAAAAAGACTGAGACACTGGTTCCTCCAGAATGTGGAAAAAGAAGGGATTTCCTTCAGTCTATGGTACATATAATTTGAAAATATTTTCAAAAGCCCAGAGAAATATGCTCACCAGATTATGTGCTCATTTCAGGGTGGACCTTAAAACCTTCACTAAATATCTGTGCCTCACATGACACTCTCCTTTTGGTGAGATTAGACCAAATACTTACAAAATTTAAGACCCTTATTCCTAGTCTACTGAGGAACAGGGAACAGAAAAATAGTGTAAAAATTTGCTCAAGGAATAAGTGCAGACAGGACATGTACCTGTAGCTCAGTTCTCTTGCCCCACCAATGGGGTTGCCAGTAAGGCACTAATAGTACTTATATACATTTATGGAGTCTTTATTATATACCACCAGGACGTACTTCATGCACACAAGCAACTCTTTAGCCAAATCCCATCTGTACTATCCTTCTTTAATTCCTCGGAGTGTGCATGTGTGTATTGGTTCAGATTCTAAGGAATATAATGATTTCCAACTGTGATGATACAATGAGATTTTAAGAGTTACTGGTACAAAAGTGTTTACTTCTTAAAATGTATTTTTACATGCATTTGAAAAATAACTAGCATTAATACTAAATCCACTATTACTTTTTTTTTTTTTAATCGGAGTCTCACTCTGTCGCCCTGGTTGGAGTGCAGTGGCACGCTCATGACCACCGCAGCCTCGATCTGCTGGGCTCAGGTGATCCTTCCGCCTCAGGCTTCCAAGTAGCTGGAACTACAGGCGTGCGCCACCACGCCCAGCTGGGTTTTTTAAATTATTACTATAGAGACGAGGTCTTTCCATGTTGCTCAGGCTGGTCTCGAACCCGTGAGCTCAGGCAATCCTCTCGCCTCAGCCTCTCAAAGACCTGGGATTACAGGCGTGAGCCACCGCGCCCGGCTAAATCCACTATTCCAAAGATATTGCTTCAGACAAACACGTTACTACAGCCAGCTTCACAAAGCTGTCGTGAGAAGGGCACGTTTCTGAAAACCTGCGACACACCACCAGGCCCGCAGGAAGCAATCAGTAAGCAGGAGCTACCGGGATTAACGACGGAAAGAAAGCATGCAAGCATTCCCAGCTCAAGACCCACTCCGCAGATGCAGACCGAATGACCTGGCGGAAACCCAGGCAAGACCACGCCCCCGTCACCACCCAAGCGACGGAACGCGCGCATGCGTGTCAAGACAGCCGACCTTGCAGGCTTCCCTCCGCCCTCAAAGGCCTGCCAGTCGACCCGCCCACCCCGAGAGGGGTACCTTTTCAGGCCCGTACATGTCGTCGCCGTACTCGTTGAGCAGGCTGTAGGCCTCCTCCACGCACTTGCGTTCGTTCATGTTGCAGGTGATGAGGATGCCCTGGAGCCCGGGCTCCAGCTGCCGGGGCCCGCCGGCGTCGCAGCGCCGAGCCCGCTTGGCCAGCACGTACTGAGCCTTGCCTTTGCGCTTCCCGCCGCCAAGTTGAGTAGGCTGCTGGACCGGCGCCGCCATGGTGCGTTTGAGCTGAGACGAGCCAGTAACGTGGTTCCGCGCGGTTCTCGGCGTCCTCTCTCCGCCGGCGCAGGTTGGTTACGTCAGGCGTGCGCGACCGCTTTCCCTAGCCCGCCTCCGAGCGTTATTCCGCGCTGCGCCGGGACCTCAAGGCCATCGGCGGCTGGCCGAAGAGGGGTGGAGCCAGGCCCGCCCCTGCTCCGCCTCTCACGATGATTGACAGCCACTTACTTGAACGTCACCGCCAGAAGTCCCTGGAGAAGTGGCCTGAGGATGGAGCCTGCTTGTAAACTTAGTTTCTGGGCCCAGATGCTTGTAAACCGTGCCTGCAAAGAACCATTTCATTTTCTCCACTCATTGATTCGTTCCGTAAATATTTATTGAGCACCTATGTGCTAGTCATCGTCCTAAGTACTGAGGTTGGGGCCACAAGCAGATCAAGATATTGTTCATTGCCATGCTAGGCCAATGTTTCTTACAAGTAAGTGGGGCCTTCCAGACCTTCCTACGTATCTTTTGTTCCTTCTGAAATGCATATAGTCAATAGACTTTCCTCTAATGCTTCTGTTGCAGGACTCCAGATGTATACAGCAAGACGGGATGCAAGGTACAAGCAACTCAGGAAGTCGGAGAGACCTGATTATCAGAATGAGATACAATACATTAAAATACAAGGACACTTGGCCAAACTTCTTACTATTAAATTGTCACTTGGGCAACATTATATATTTTAACTTGTAAAATGTAATTACACCAAAAATATTGTTCGTATCAATGTCTTCATACAGTGTCACTGATGAAGTGAAAGGGACATTTTGATGAATTGTCATTGTGCACTTGGTTTGGACAGGAAAGTCATACCCCTTGCTTCTGAACAAAAGCTTCAGGAGCCAAAGGAGGATTTGTCCTTTGTTGCCCTAGAATGGATTACCTAACTCAGTGACCCAATTCTGAAATGGTTTATAGTAGAAAGTTAGGAATAAAGAAGTTATTAATTATTGTAAGGCCAGCATCTTTCAGAGCTCCATTCTTGTGACTCTTATGAAAAAGTAGTGTTGGTATGAAATAGCCTAGAAATCTGTATACATATAAATAGAAATTTTATTAGTAGTAAAGAAAAATAGCTTTCCTCTAATGAAGTATAACTTCCCATTTTTTCTCCATACCTGTCTCCAAAATGTTTAAAAACCCACTCATTTGTCTAGATAGGTAAGCAGTTTCTTCAGAGTTAACATTGTAATAGTTCCCACACCCTAAAATCAGGAATCATCTCCTTTTACTGCATACAACTAGAAGCCAACTCAAACTTTATAAATCCCTTGTGTTTGGGTTGTACCTTTGATAGAGTCAAATGTAGGAACGCTGTACATTTTACTGACTAATTATTTCAATATCACATTCTGAGATTTAATTGTTACATATGAAGCAACAGCCTATTAAGAGGAGGAAAAATAATTATCCTGATGGCTGAACTTCATGGTTAACTGTTTTTTTTTTCATTATATATGTAATTTCATTTAAAATATATATATATATATATTGCATAACTTTATCTTCCCTAGGTTCCTTTGCTTAAATTACTACAATTAAGTTTAGAGTTCCTGATAATGAGTTGTTAACTGTCCTATTCCAGCTGCAGAGTAGGACAAAAGGAAGAGATTGGTTTCCTTTTTAGGGTGCCACCTTCTGGCCAAGTATGGAAATGATTTCATAAGAAACAATACTTGAAGGGTTTTCCAAACATGTCTTATTTAATACGACTGCTATTCTAGGAGGCAAAGGCAGAGAAATAGATTCTATCACTAACAGAGAAATACTGGGGTAGAGCACATATCATGAATACTCATGACCACTTTCTCTGTAGTTTTAGTCTAAATTATGGTTAACAGTTTATTTGTGTTTGTCCAACAAGTGAACCTCCTTCCTTTTTTGAGAGAAAATCCATCACTGGGTGAGTCTGAGTGGAAGCTCGAAATGCCAGATATCCCTTCTTCCTACTCTGTGGTGTAGGTACATCAACTCAGCTTCAACCATCAGATGCTGCTATCTGGGACTGAGAATTGGAAGGAAATGTATAAAGAAATAGGGCCTGTTTGGGATTCATCCTGCTTGAGGCGGGCTTGGTGGCTCACACCTGTAATCCCAGCACTTTGGGAGGCTGAAGCCAGAGGACTGCCTGAGCCTAGGGGTTCAAGACCAGCCTGGGTAACTTGACAAGACCTCCTCTCTACAATAAATCAAATAATTAGCTGGGTATGGTGGCACACACCTGTAGTTCCAGTGACTTGGAAGGCTGAGGCAGAAGGATCACCTGAGCCCAGCAGGTCAAGGCTGCGGTTGGCCGTGAGTGTGCCACTGCACTCCAGCCTGGGCAACAGAGTGAGAGTCCGACTCAAAATAATAACAATAGAATTCATCCTACTAGTGGCAGTGGCATCCTGAACCTAGTATTAGCAGCATAGCAGTCATTCCAGAAGTAATGGCAGTGGCACAGTTCCAGCCTCCTTGCTTCCTCCTCTTGTCCTTGGCACCCATTTCTCCAGCCTTCCCTATAATTCTGTCAGATACCCAAAACGCTTCCAACAAATTCCATTTCAGCCTCAGTTGGCCAGAACATGTTTCTGCTTGACTTATAACCAATAATGTTAGCTGGTGTTAAGTATTTCACACTGCTGTCTCTTTGGTCTTTTTATCCATAATCTCGGCAACTATCATGTTAGTATATTTTTAAAATCATAAACAGATGCCACTTTTAGGCCAGGTGGCTCACGTCTGTAATTCCAGGACTTTGGGAGGCCAAGATGGGAGAATTGCTTGAACCCAGGAGTTCAAGACCAGCCTGGGCAACATAGTGAGACCTCATCTCTACAAAAAAATCAAAACATAAGCCTGGTGTGGTGTCTTATACGTATAGTTCCAGCTACTCGGGACGCCAAGGCTGATGAATCATAGGAATCCGGGAGGTCAAGGCTGTGGTGAGAGATGATCATGCCACTGCACTCCAGCCTGGGCAACAGAGTAAGACCTTCTCTCAAAAATAAATATAAAATGCTTCTTTTGAAGAATGTGTTCAGGAGAAGCAAGTTCTTTCCATACTCACTCCAAATACTCTTCAGGTACAAAGTTGTTACCAGATATGAGTTCCTACAAAGTCCTAAAAGAGGTAATCTTGTTATTGTGAAAGAGGCACTGAATTCACAGTCAATAACTATGTTCTAAGCTCAGATCTACCATTGTTTCAAAAAAGGTTATCCTCTTGTTTTTTTGCTTTCCCCTGGGTATCAGCACAACCTTTACTTTTTGAGATTTCATTGGTGGAGAGTGTATAGCACAGCTTTCTGGAAGTCCTCGGTCCCTCTACACTTTCATTGCTGTGGTGTCAGCAGGCTTAGAGAGAGCTGGCTGAAACTCTGTGTTAACTTCTTTTCATCCTCAGTACCTAGCATAGTGCCTGGTTCATAGCAGGTGCTCAGAAAATGTTTTTGAATTGAACTGAATCAAAAAAATGGAAAATAAAGAGAAACAGTTAAGACTCATGCTGTTTAAAGGGAAAGTATGCCCATGTCCTGCTCTCATTGAGCCAGAGGAGCTGGAAAAAGATGTTGGCCTCCCCGCAAATCTCCTTCTGTTCCACTGGCTGGATTTCAGTTGTCCTCACACTTCCTCCGTCCTTAGGATCTTAGGATTAAAAGTTAAGATATAAAGTTTGAGACCCAAACATGCTAGAGTTGCAAATCGAAAGGCAAACTTGAAAAACTAAAACTCAAGTTTTGTTAAATTAAGTTTAACCTAGAGCTGCCTCCTTACATATTTTAAGTTTGGCCTAAAGGTTCCTTTGTACATAGTGAACTGCACCCTAATTGAATGTGTAAATGGACTGTAACCTACTTCCTCTAAGTAGTCAAGTCTCAGCCAATCACAGAAACCATACTTCAACCACTCACAGGCAACCAATTTTTCAAGCTTTTTTCAAATAAGGCAAACACCTGACTGTAACCAATCAGGCTGCTCCCATACCTCACTTCTGTCTTCTGTAGGTCATTTTTCTTTTTCTGATCATAAACCTTCTACAACCATATGGCAGTACCAGATTTTTTCTGAACCTATTCTGCTTCTGCTTAGAGTGGTGGTGGGGAGTTGCACAATTTGAGAATGGTTCTTTGCTCAATTAAAGCCTGTTACATTTAATTTGTCTAAAGTTTTTCTTTTACCTGTTTATTGTATTTCATGGTTGCTGACTGTGCTGGAAATATCCCAATGAGTTGAGAAAAATATGCAAACCTGTAGCCCTCCATCTAGATGTTAGAATTGTCTAAATCACCCTCCTCATCCTGTGGGACCAAGACAAGGGAATACTTTCCTCTTGAACCTACTGAACCAGAGAAGCTAGAAAAGGGCATTGACCTTCCCCCAAATCTCTCTCTGTTCCACTTACTTCCTCCCCTTAACTAGGTCCTTGTCCACTCTAAATAACTTAGTCTTTGTTTATTCTTGATTATTCTTCTTTGCTTACTCTTTTTTATTTATTCTTTATCACTACATCATCATTTCATTATTAGAGATGTCCTTGGCAATGCTGGACCACATTTGTATAACGTTTCGATTGTGTGAACTTCCACGTCCTTAGTTACCTACCATTTATGGACAGTGCCCGAGTGTCTGTCATTGGGCGCCAAGGACTCTCTGATGTGGCTAGTAAACCTCTCTTAGAAAGGACCACCTGGCACTTGGGGCACCTCGTGGAGTAAATGAAGGTACTCTAAGTTGTTTTTTATACTAATTAACCTATTTGCTTTACATATTCAGAGGGCCTGTCATGGCCCAGCATTTTAGATACTCTTTCCCTTTCTCTTCCTAACCTTCAAACTTACTGCTCCTGAAGGTCTACTTGAATATGCAGTACAGAATTCACCCTGGCCCCACACAAGGGTAGAAAACACTCTTAGATACAACTCCTGTTCTGGCCTTGCTTTCCTTCCAGGATGTCCTGCCCTATTCTCTTGTTACCTAGCATTTTCAGGGAATGGATGTCCTGACATCGAATCCCGGTCTCCTTCTGACTTGATTCCCAATTTCTGCTGCCTTCAGTTAGTATGTATGATTAAGAGCCCAGATTCTAAAAATCAAACCAAGTTCAAATCCTGATTTTGTCATGACCTGGCTGTGGGATTCTGGATAAGTTACCCAAGCCAAGTTTCAGGTTCCTCATTAGATTTTTGGGTTTTTTTTAGTTGGAGTCTCACTCTGTCACCCAGGCTGGAGCGCAGTGGCATGCTCCCGGCCAACGCAGCCTCGACCTGCTGGGCTCAGGCGATCCTTCTGCCTCAGCCTTCCAAGTAGCCGGAACTACAGGCACACACTACCACGCCCGGCTCATTTTTTTTATTTATTGTAGAGATGAGGTCTCGCCAAGTTGCCCAGGCTGGTCTCGAACCTGCAGGCTCAGGCAATCCACTCACCTTGGCTTCCCAAAGTGCTGGGATTATAGGCTTGAGCCACCGCACCTGGCCCTCATTAGATTTTTTTAAAGTTAATGGAGATAATAATACCCACAGATCGGCAGATGCTGGACACATATAGGGGAGGGAGGAAGGGAACAGGGAGCAGGGCATATGGCAACACACTGGGTACCAGGTTCACTGTCAGAGGGAGAGAGGGCCAAACTTCACCTGCCTGCAACTTACTTATGTAGTGAATCCCTCACTTGTAACCCCACAACTCTAAAATAAAACAAGATATTTTGAAAATACCTACATCGTAGGCTATTGGGAAATTCAGTAAGACGAGACACAGTGTTGAGCTCATCACAGTTCAATCAGTGTGAACTTAAAAACAGCTCGTAGGCTGGGCTTGGTGGCTCAGCCTGTAATCCCAGCACTTTCGGAGGCCAAGGCGAGTGAATTGCCTGAGCCCACGGGTTCAACACCAGCCCGGGCAACTTGGTGGGTCCTAATCTCTACAATAAATCAAAAATTAGCCAGGTGTGGTAGTGCACGCCTGTACTTCCAGCTATTTGGAAGGCTGAGGCGGAAGGATTGCTGGAGCCCAGCAGGTCGACACTGTGGTGGTTGTGAGTGTGCCACTGCACTCCAGCCTGGGTGTTACAGTGAGACTCCAACTCAAAAAAAAAATCAATAAAATAAATTTTAAAAACTGTTTAGGGTTCAATTGTGACTCACAGGAGCCTGTTTTTTTCTTTTTGCTATTAGTTGTCCATCCCTCAATCTGATCTTCTAACCTCATTATCTGTCTCTTAATCTCTTATTTAAAAGGCTCTTTTATATGTGTGACTTATTAAAAGCTAAGTTTAATCTTTTTAGTAAGGCAGCAAGAAAGAAACTTTAAAAAAATAGCGTAAGCCGGGCTCGGTGGCTCAGCCTGTAATCCCGCGCCTTGGGAGGCTGAGGTGGGTGGATTGCCTGAGCCCACGGGTTCGAGACCGCCTGGGCAGGCGAAACCTCATCTCTACAATAAATCAAAAAAATTAGCCGGGCGTGGTAGTGCACGCCTATAGTTCTGGCTACTCAGAAGGCTGAGGTGGAAGGATTGCCGGAGCCCAGCAGGTCGAGGCTGCGGTGGCCAGAAGCGGCCACTGCACTCCAGTCTGGGCGACGGAGTGAGACGCCAACTCAAAAAAAAAAAAAAGTGTAAAAGTAAAATAAGATGAAATATGTAATACTGCAAGTCTTACCTCTGCCAGCTGGTTTCTGCCTCACATTTGATTGAATGACATCCCTAGTCTTTCACTAGTTATGTGGCTCCACTGACAGCAATTACCACACTTGTGCTTTCATCACACCCACAAGCTGTGTAAGAAACTCACCCAACAGGCTGATCTCGCAGGTTGAAATGTATCTTTGAACGCACATGAACTTGAGTCTATCCCTGGAAAAGTTATTTGCCTGACACTTATGCTCCTACATGCATCCGACTCAGCTCTGCTGGGTGTCCTGAACTCCTGATTCCTGTCACCTCTGATGTGTTCTATCCCACTATGGCCTCAGTTCCCATTTTTCCATATGTGCTTTTCTTTTTTTTTGAGTTGGAGTCTCACTCTGTCACCCAGACTGGAGTGCAGTGGCACTCTCCCGGCCACTGCAGCCTCGACCTGCTAGGCTCCGGCAATCCTTCTAAGTAGCTGGAACTACAGGTGCGCGCTACCACGCCCGGCTAATTTTTGATTTATTGTAGAGATGAGGTCTCACCAAGCTGCCCAGGCGGGTCTCGAACCCGCGGGCTCAGGCAATCCACTCACCTCAGCCTCCCAAGGCGCAGGATTACAGGCTGAGCCACCGCGTCCGGCTCACATGTGCTTTTCTAAGGCAAACTTGGCATTTTGTGGGCCTAGGTGTTTGAGGGCAAAAGTGAATGAACCTCTTTCCCTCCAATTTTCTTCTCCAGTTCTATACACATGCATGGGTCTTTCTCCTTAAACTTCTTCTGGTGTTTCATGGATACTTCCTTCCCATTTCTTTGACATTTGGTTGAATAATCTGTATTCAAATTTAACTGTTTTATTATTTAGTTCTACTTTTTTGAGCACTTCTAGATCATCCTCCTTCTTCTTGCTTCCACTTCAGCCAATGCTCCAGAAAATGAATCCCCAATGGTGGGATCTCAGATAGTGTAATAAGCTAGGAAAAAAACACTTCCATTTACAACTCAAATCATACTATAGACTGTATACTCCGCCAATGCATAACACTAGTCTTGGATAAAACACTGATATTAAAAAATATAAATTTCAGATAGATACAGAATATAGTTAATTAATATTTAAGCTAAAAATTAGAGGAAAGCTACTTCCTCAACGAGAATACAGCATTCAATATATAGGTGAACAGAGAGACAATTTGACTAGGAATATATTTTGGAAGTCAGACAGTCCTGCGTTTAAACACTGAGTCCCCTACTCTGTTAGCTCTGTGATCTTGGGCAAGTTCACTATTCTAACCCTTATGTTCCTCATCTGTAAAATGGGAATAGCCATAATGTATATCTTATAGATCATTGTGAGTATTGAATAAAATAATTCATGTCAATCACACATATGAGGGAGGACCCCAGAAGGGAAATTTATTTATTAAAAATTGTGTATTTATTCTTACGTGTTTAAACTTTAGTCACCTTCAAAGTACTGTCTGTTTGATGCAATACACCTATAGAGATGCTTTTTCCACTGCTCAAAACAGTTTTTGAATTTGTCAATTTTGATGCTGTTTAGTGTTTTTGCCATTTTTTGTTTCACCTCTTCCACTTCAAAACATTTCCCTTTGAGGACTTTTTTCATCCAGTGAAACAACAAACTCAGGGTTGGGGATGGTGGGGCATAGTGATCATGCCGTTTTTGGTCAAAAACTACTAAACACTCAGTACAATGTGGGCAGGTGCGATGTCATGGTGGAAGAACCAGTTACCTGTTTGCCACAACTTATCACCTATTTGCCACGATTTGCCGAATCATAATATAACCGTCTCAAAACTTCCAGATAAAAACTTTGTTTGACTGTTTGGTCTGGAGGAATAAATTTTGAGAGCACTACAGGGAGCCTGTCCTCCAAAGGATATCTGGGGGTTTTTTTGGATCCCCCCCCCTTGTACATATATTCAATAAATGTTCGCTACTGCTGTTTTGTTTTAGTTGTTGCTAATTGGAAGGTTTGGAGGAGATAATTTTTATCAAAAAAGGTTGAAGTTGAGACCCGAGCTTTTTGTGTTTGTCAGTTTGCTTTGAAGTGTTTTCAGTCACTCCTTACTACTGGTTCCCAGTACCCAAGATAAATTTTATTATATCTAAATGTGTTAATATAGGTGAGGCATGGTGGCTCAGCTTGTAATCCCAGCACTTTGAGAGGCTGAGGTGAGAGGTTTGCCTGAGCCCGGGGGTTTGAGATCAGCCTGGGCAACTTGGTGAGATCTCATCTCTAAAATAAATCAAAAAATTAGACAGGCATTGTAGTGTGCACCTGTAGTCCCAGTTACTTGGAAGGTTGAGGTGGAAGGATCGCAGTGGCTGTGAGTATGCCACTGCACTCCAGCCTGAGCGACAGAGTGAGACTCCAACTCAAAAAAAAAAAAAGTGTTAATATAAAAAGGTCTACAAGTTGTAAAGTGGAGGAAAATTCAAAGTGAGGTGTATGTAGTCTAAACCTATTTACATTTTAAAGGGGATATATGCACATTTATATACACATATGCACATATATCTGTGAACATATTGTAATTCTATATGTATATTAAATTAATGGTCAATAAGACTTCTGCTATTTCTACACATTTCTCAACTAACGCCCAGAGTTAAGAATTAAGAGGTACAGCCAGGCGCAGTGGCTCAGCCTGTAATCCCTCGCCTGGGGAGGCTGAGGTGAGTGGATTGCCTGAGCCCGCAGGTTCGAGACCCGCCTGGGCAACTTGGTGAAACTTCATCTCTACAATAAATCAAAAATCAGCCGGGCATGGTCGCGCGCGCCTGTAGTTCCAGCTACTTGGAAGGCTGAGGTGGAAGGATCGCCGGAGCCCAGCAGGTCAAGGCTGCAATGGCCGGGAGCGGCCACTGCACTCCAGTCTGGGCGACAGAGTGAGACTCCATCTCAGACAAAAAAAAAAAAAAGAATTAAGAGGTACTAAGCCTCTGCCCTTTCCATTCTAAAAAGAACTGTCAACAAAGACTAAGTAAGGCACCTGTCTTTGGGTTTGCCAAAAGGTGGCTCAACTGGCCCTGCTTCCTCTGTCCAATTCCCCAGACTCACTATCCTGCTTCTCAGCTTAGGTAAGAAGACTGGGGAGGGAAAGAAGAAAGTGTTTTCACCTTCTTTGTTGAAAGGGACACCAAAACAATCCCCCCTAAAGACAAGAGGCAGCTATAAGAAAAGGCTGGCTGGGCATGGTGGCTCATGCCTATAATGCCAGCACTTTGGGAGGCCAAGGCGAGAGGACTGCCTGAGCCCAGGGATTCAAGACCAACCTGGGCAACTTGGCGAGACCTCACTTCTACAATAAATCAAAAAATTAGCTGGACATGGTGGCACATGCCTGTAGTTCCGCTACTTGGAAGACTGAGGTGGAAGGATGCCTGAGCCCAGCAGGTCGAGGCTGTGGTGGCTGTGAGTGTGCCACTGCCCTCCAGCCTGGGTGAGAGAGTAAGACTCCAACTCAAAAAAAAAAAAAAAAAAGAAAAGGCTGGCATCCCATTCCTTAGTTGATATCCCCCTTCTGCCTCATGGAGTGAGGAAATAGGCCACAAAGAAAAGTAAAGACAGATGGCAGGCAGAGAGAATGAAGTAGGGGTGGACGACAACAGAGGAGAGGCCTGCAATTCAAGATAGGGTGTTCCAATGACATGTGAGTATTAAAAGGCCTGAAAATAAAAGGCCTAAAAACTGCTTTGTTAAAAGAGTGTCTGCTGTGGTTTGTGCTATAATTGCTGTAAAAGAAACGTTTGCTATATTTTATAAACTCTTACCTCACATTCCTTGTATTGTAAATCCTACCCCAGGCTCTGTAAAACTAGGCACATGTCAGATGCCTAGTAGTGAATATAGAGTTGTACCATGTTTCAAGCAGTGTCTGTGCTTAAAACTTTGTTGAGCTTGTCTCAATTACCATGGTAGTTTTTAGCTCTTGCAATGGCAAAGCAAGCAATGAACCCCTCCCAGACATTCCTTTGCTTAAATTATAGTAAACTCGGTGGCGCCAGCCACCCCCCTGGTGGGCTCTGTGTTGTTTCAAGCCTGCTTGCATGCTTATCTAAAGTTCCAGAGGGCTTAAGTAGCTTCTCTCTGCCCGCTTAGCCGTTGCCTGTCCATCATAGACAGCTAAGCCAAGCTCGCGAAAAATCATACACAAACTAACCAATCAGTATCTCTGTAACCATGTTTATGCAGATATATCCAATCCTGTGTGAACAAGTTTGTAAAGCCATCCCACTCTCTCAGAATTGTGTATAAAAGGTTCATGTTAACCTGAGTCAGGGCTCACTCTCGTTCCAAGCCGCTGAGCCGGTTACAAGCGTGAGCCCAGGCTCGAGTCTGATTAAAAACCCTCCTGTGTTTACATCAGAGCTGGCTCTTTGGTGATCTCTTGAACTTAAAACTTTGGGTATAACAAGGCAATCCACTCACCTCGGCCTCCCAAAGTGCTGGGATTACAGGCTGAGCCACCGAGCCTGGCTGTTCTTGATTTACCTTAGGTTAATTTCAGAACTTGATTGATTGCTATAGTGACCAAGATCTGGCTTTTTAGTTAATTTCCGCCTTAGTCATATTGTGTAAATATGTAACAGTGTATGTGTGCAGTGTCTGTGTGTGTAACAGTGTGCCGAATTCTCTAAGTCTGCTTAACTACTTCATGGCCACAAGAAATTATGCTTCTGGATTTTTCAGATCTCAAAAACCCATCCATATTTGTACAATATAATTCTTATTTCTTTTCTGAGTTTGAGGTCCTTACCATCTCTTCTTAGCTCTGGTAAGGACTTTGAATATTCTGGTGAAACAAGAATGAAGATGGCTGTGTTTGCTAATTTGATGCCCCACTTGTTTGTTCTCGGAGATATGTGTACTTGCACGTATATGTAGTTTTTAGTAACTCCCAGCTATTATCTTTATTTCTTTTACATGCTAACATTAAAACTACATTACTTCTATGCACTTTAAGCCTCTCCTTAAAGAGCTTTTTAAAAAGTTTTTACTTTTGGCCTCCACTCCAGGCCTCTGACCTTCATGGGATCACAGACGAAGCGAGTTCTGCTCACCCCGCTCATGCATCCGGCTCGCCCCTTCCGGGTCTCCAACCACGACCGGAGCAGCCGGCGTGGGGTGATGGCCAACAGCCTGAAGGAACTCATCAGCAAGGTACCACGCACCCCACACCTCATACAGGGACATAGTCTTGGGCAAGTACAAGGACAGAAAGGCCACGGAAAATGGTATGCTACCCAGAGGCAGGAGGAGACAGAGATTGGGAACAGCTGCTGGTGGTTATGCCGTTTCCTTCTTGGGGTATGGAAATGGCTTGTGGTGGTGGCTGCCCAACTCCGTGAGTGTACTCAGAGCCATTGGCTTGTACATCTTAAGAGGGTGAGTTATATAATATGCAAGTTATAACTCAATAAAGTTGGTTAAAGAGGAAGAGAAAGAGGCCAGTCTCAGTGGCTCAGTCTGTCATCCCAGCACTTTAGGAGGCCGAGGTGAGTGGATTACCTGAACCCTGGGTTCGAGACCAGCCTGGGCAACTTGGCGAGACCTCATCTCTACAATAAATCAAAAATGAACTGGGCATGGTAGCGTGCGCCTGTAGTTCTGGCTACTTGGAAGGCTGAGGTGGAAGGATCGCCGGAGCCCAGCAAGTCGATGCTGGGGTGGCCATGAGCTTGCCACTGTACTCCAGCCTGGACGACGGAGTGGGACTTCAACTCAAAAGAAAAAGAGAGAGAGAGAGAGAGAGAGAAATGGCGTATTAAATTAATCAGACCCTCTCTTGGCCTTGGCGAGTCGGAAGGGAGCTGTTTCTAAGTGGATAAAGGGTAGATATAGGTAACCAAAGGAGGCCAGGCATGGTAGTTCACCCCTGCAATCCTAGTACTTTGGGTGGTCGAGGTGGGAGGATTGCTTAAACCCAGGAGTTTGAGACCAGCCTGGGCAAAATATCAAGACCCTGCCTCAACAAAGAATAAAAAAATTAGCCAGGTGTTCTGGTGGGCACCTATAGTCCCAGCTACTTGGGAGGCCGAGGTAGAAGGATTACTTGAGCTCGGGAGGTCAAGATTGCAATGAGCCATGATCACACCACTGCATTCCAGCCTGGCGACAGAGTGAGACTCTGAGCCTCCCCCAAAATAATAATAAATAAGCAAAGGAAACATTATTACATCTCTGTACCATAAAAGATTTAGGTACAGAGACAAAACCCTTAAAAGCAGTCGTTGGCAGGGCATGGTGATTCACACTTATCCGAACACTTTGGGAGGCTGAGGCCAGAGGATCACTTGAGGTCAGGAGTTTGAGACCAGCCTGGGCAACATAGCAAGACCCTGTTTCCACAAAAATACTACTAATAATAGTAATAGTCGCTGTTGGATAACATAGCTTTGTTTCTTTGACAAGGAAATATATAGGGAAGAGGTAAATTTTGGAAGTCTGGTTTTGGTTGCAAAGGCCAGGATAGAATTGGACTCTCAGTCTAAAACAGTGCCCTAGACCACCAAATAAAGAAGAATCCTAGACTCTCACAGGCACCCACAGAAACAAGAAATGAGTGTCCACATGTAGTCCCTAAATCAAGAGAGATGTTCAGATATGCCACGTGAGGCCACAGCTTTTAAAATGCCAAACATGCAGGATTTTTCTTTTTATCAATCTAAATAAGTAGGCAATCTTAGAAATTATAAATATTATTCAATATGATCATTTACCTCATGTACATAGAAGATAAATCCATTAAAAATCTTAACTTCCTAGCTGGGCTCAGTGGCTCAGCCTGTAATCCTGTGCTTTGGGAGGCTGAGGTGAGTGGATTGCCTGAGCCCGCTGGTTCGAGACCCGCCCGGGCAACTCGGCGAGACCTCATCTCTACAATAAATCAAAAAATTAGCCGGACATGGTAGTGCGCGCCTGTAGTTCCAGCTACTTGGAATGCTAAGTGGAAGGATTGCCGGAGCCCAGCAGGTCGAGGCTGTGGTGGCCGGGAGTGTGCCACTGCACTCCAGCCTGGGCGACAGAGTGAGACTCCAACTCAAAAAAAAAAAAAAAATCTTAACTTCCTGACTGGACATAGCGGTGCACCCCTATAGTTCCAGCTACTCAAGAGGCTGAAGATTGTTTGAGCCCAGGAGTTCGAGGCTACAGTGAGCTGTGATGACACCATTGCGCTCCAGCCTAGGTGTCAGAGCGAGATCTCATCTCAAAACAAAAAAAAACCTTTCCCTTTATTTGAGCAAAGCTAAGTTATAAACACCAATCGAGGTATATCTTAACCATTACAATTTTATCAAAATCAACCAACACTTCTGAAAATTAGAGCTTAATAAATGTCATTGGGTGGTCACATGGAAGTATCTGGTATCATTTCATTTTTCTGGTGTGTTGCAAACCTAGACTCTGGATGTCCTGGTCATCACTGCTGGACTGGTCACTCTGGTGCTGGAGGAAGATGGCACTGTGGTGGACACGGAAGAGTTCTTTCAGACCTTAGGAGATAACACGCATTTCATGGTCTTGGAAAAAGGACAGAAGTGGACTCCGGTAAGCACAAACATTGTCAACCAGACAGCAACCGGGTAGACTTACCTATGAAAGCACATGCCCTACCTTGGTGTTGATTTGCCCACTTTCTTCTTTTATTTTTTATTTTTATTTTTATTATAAAGATGTGGGGTACATTTCAGGGTTAGGTATACAAACATTGATCATGCGGGAACCCTTGTTGATGAGGTATGCCCCTCCCTCCCCTAGAAATTCCCCTCAACTGCCAATCCCACCCTCCCCCCAACAGTTTCCCACTACTGCCAATTGCTTTCTTATAGCATTATTATTGTTCAAGGTCTGCTTATGAGTAAGAACATATGGAACTCTGTTCTTTGTTTCTGTGATAAATCACTGAGTATGATCAACTCCAAATCTATCCAAGTTGCTGCAAAGTCCATATATTTGTCCTTCTTTATGG
>CAUYQG010081027.1:0-18657 GCA_963574415.1 Tarsius wallacei | reverse complement strand
TTTTTTTTTTTTTTGAGTTGGAGTCTCACTCTGTCACCCAGACTGGAGTGCAGTGGCCGCTCCCGGCCACTGCAGCCTTGACCTGCTGGGCTCCGGCGATCCTTCCGCCTCAGCCTTCCAAGTAGCTGGAACTACAGGCGCGTGCTACCACGCCCAGCTGATTTTTGACTTATTGTAGAGATGAGGTCTCACCAAGTTGCCCAGGGGGGTCTCGAACCCGCGGGCTCAGGCAATCCACTCACCTCAGCCTCCCAAAGCGTGGGATTACAGACTGAGCCACCAAGCCCGGCTCAAAGATCTTTTTTAAAAGGTCAGATCATGTCCTGTCTCTGCTCAAAAACCTGCCCTGGCTTTTCGTATAAAGGCCAAGGCCCTGCTTCACCAAGACCCCTTGTCTCCCACTCACTCACTCCTTCCAGCCTCCCACTAACCTCATCCTTCCCCAACTCACCAGCTGCGCTCCTATCTTAGGGCTTTTGCTGGAGTTGTTTCTTCTGGAACGCTCTTCACCCCAGACACGCTCTGGAAAGTGGCTTATGTTCTCACCTCCTTCAAGTCTTTGTTAGGTTGAAACCCTCCCCATGAGCCTACTCTGACCCATCATATTTAACAATACAAACCACACACACACACACACACACACACACCACACATCCCACTCTCAATCCCCTTACTTCTTAGCACTCATCACCTTCTAACATAATATATAATTTACTTATTATTTCCACCATTTATTTGCTGTCTTTACCCACTCGAATGTCACCTCCAACAGGGCGGGGGTCTTTGTATGTTTTCTTCACTGATATATTCCAAGGGTGGGCCCATGGATACCTGACATATAACAGGAGCTAGTAAAACATTCCTTGGTTGAAAGAATGAATGAATGACTGGGCTCTAGGAAGCTCTGAGGGTAAAGCTTGGAAAGCCACTGGGGCTCCCTGTGGCAGGATTTAGGAGGCCCATGGTGACCTCTATCAGCTGTGCTGGGGAGAAGGCAAGCACACTGCCTATTGCCAACCTTCTCGGGGCAGGAAGGTAGGCAGCGGGCGGCGTTGGTGGGGATTGTGCTAACTCAAGATGCCAGCTCCATGCCGCGCTGGGGCTGGCCAGCACTCTGGATGTCATTAGCTGATTTGTTCTGCTCTGCAGAATGTACTTTTCATATTTAGGCAGGAAAAACAGCTTTCGATCCTCGTGCCCTTTCTTCTGTGAGCTGTAGCACATGGCCTGCTTATTATGAATTAATCCTCTAAAGAGCATGTTCATTATTCTAATTTAATTGTGCTTCGTTTCAGAAAATAACTAAACCCAGTGCGGAATAAACTCCAATGCTGATCGGTTTTCAAGAAGTTAACCTAAGACAAAATACTGCTAGAGGGCAGCAGCAATTTGGAATCATTAAAGGGAACCCATGTAAATAATAAAAACAAAACTAAAATGCAGAATTAAATTAAGGAATAGGAAATTAAATTTGGGAATCTAATCTGAAATTGAGGCCTCATATGCACAGGCTTACCCTGGCTTGGCTCTTCACCCAGGAGGGCTCAGTCAAGGAGGTCCGGCAGAGGTTCTCAAGACCAGGGAATTGGTGGCCCCTGTGCTGCCCTGGGAAGAAGGATGTGGGCTGGAGGGGAAGAAAGGGAGCTTTTCTCCCACAAGGTCCCCTGTGATGAGTATGAAATCCACATCGTCACAGCTCCATCTGGATGACTCGTCCTGAGCACCTGGTGACTGGTTAAGGAGAACTGACTGCAGCCAAGAGTCCCTGCTGCCACTCACTAGAAAGATGCAGAGGAAGTGAGGGAGGTGGTGTCAGGTGGCTGCAGCCAAGCTGCAGGGAGCAATCAGCCCCTCCAAGAAGCCATTCCAGTCTTGCTTCACCCCTGGGTTCTGGGCACCCTCCCACAGGTGACCTAGCTCAGGACAAGAACTGAGAGACCTGCCTCCCACCTGGGCAGCAGTCCCTAAGCAAAGTCCTGGTTCCCCCACCACCACTGTGGGAGCCTGGGTCCAGATGGAGAAGACCAGGCTCCAGTATCTGCACTGGGACAAACCGCCGTCATGGCAGGTGAGGCCTCCATCCGGCAAGAAGAAGAAAAAAGGAAGAGAGACAAGGGATGGGGATGGGGAGAGAGCACACTTACTGACCTTAAGGTGTCTGAAAGTCGGGGTACTTTCAGGCAGGGGCAGAGTTAGCACCATGGCCCAGACTTCATTATGTGTTTTCCCAGAATGTTTTAGACCCTGTCCCAGGGGTATTCGGTCTCTTTCTCTCCATATTTCCATTCCCACTGGCTCTCTTCCTTTCTTTCCTCCCACCTCCCTCCTCAAAGTGAAGAGAGCTCAGCCTTCTCAGTCAGCCACATGGGTTCTCTCACTTGGTACAAACTCTCTTACCCGCCTTAATCTCAGTTTCCTCACATGTGATGCTAATGATACTCTGCTCCCTTGGTTCATTACAAGGGGTGAATGAAAAAAAAAACTTGACTGGGTTTGGTGGCTCAGCCTGTAATCCCAGCACTCTGGGAGACCGAGGCGAGTGGATTGCCTGAGCCCATGGGTTCAAGACCCACCGGCAACTTGGCGAGACCTTGTCTCTACAATAAATCAAAAATTAGTTGGGTGTGGTAGCGTGCACCTGTAGTTCTGGCTACTTGGAGGGTTGAGGCGAAAGGATCGCCGAAGCCCAGCAGGTCGAGGCTATGGTGGCCAGAAGCATGTCACTGCACTCCAGTCTGGGCGACAGAGTGAGACTCCAGCAAGAAAGAGAGAGAGAGAGAGACACAGAGACACCTGGCACAGAGCCACTTCTGCTATTTTATTTTATTTTATTTTATTTTATTTTATTTTATTTTATTTTATTTTATTTTTTGGACAGTCAAGAGAAACAGTGGGAGTGGAGAAGGAACAAAGAAATCTGTAACTGGTAGTGATCAATTAGTTGTAATCACCTCTGCACTTGGACCAACTGCTATTTTATTTTCTGTTTCACCAGTACTTGTTCACACATACTCTACACATGCATGCACACATATGCACACATATGCACACAGGTTCTATCCTCTGTCAAAGTCCTGAGACTATGTTTCTAGAGTACCACAAACAGGGGGGAAAAAAAGTCCAGACAGTCAACTGCTTGCTTTGATTCACAAGGGTAAATATTCAAACAGATGGCCACTCTAGTATTGAAGTGGTTTTTCATTGCCACCTCCATTTTGGGTTCTATGTAAGTAAATTAACGACCTTAGAATAGATCTCCTTATCTGGGAACAGAGAGAGAGAAAGAGGGTGGGAGGGAGGAGGGAGGGGAGAAAGAGAGAGAGAGAATACAAACACACACACACACACACACACACACATGCACACACACACACACACACAGGCAAAGTCACTTTTTCTTGTTTAATTTATATCCTGAAGTCCTGATCAAGAAAATGAGGCCGTGTGCAGTGACTAACATCTGTAATCCCAGCTCACGCCTATAATCCCAGCCCTTTGGGAGGCCAAGGCAAGAGAATCGCTTGAGTCCAGGAGTTTGATCCCAGCTCCCCAGAACAAACCTCAAAACCCCAGAGCAGCTGAATGGTGTGAATCCAAGATTCATGAAAGATCCACCTTTACTGTCAATGAGAAGGAAGCATGAGAGCCAAGCTCTGGCCAGAGACTGGGAAGAAGGAAGGGTTTCTTGAAGGTGAGAGACAGGACCAGGAGGCTATGATGTTGGCCTCTACCCAGATCCAGGTACAAATGCTACAAAATGACCCCCCAACCCTTAAAAGTTAGAAAAGGCACCCAAATCTCTTAGACACACAAAACTCAGAAGAAAGCCCTCAAAGGGGCCTGGCCCCAAGCAGCCCTCCTAAAAGGCGTTAATTTCTAGGAGACTGGAGTAAACTTGGTCAGCTAAATGGGCTACATGTTGGTGTGCCCTCCCAAATTCACATATTGACTATCACTCCCAAAGGATGATATTAGAAGGTGAGGCCGGCCAAGCTTGGTGGCTCAGCCTGTAATCCCAGCACTTTGGGAGGCCGAGGCAAGTGGATTGCCTGAGCCCACGGGTTCAAGGCCAGCCCGGGCAACTTGGTAAGACCTCATCTCTACAATAAAAAAAATAAAAAAATTAGCCAGGTGTGGTAGCACAAGCCTGTAGCTCTGGCTACTTGGAAGGCTGAGGCGAGGGATCACCAGAGGTCGACGCTGGGGTGGTTGTGAATATGCCACTGCCCTCCAGCCTGGGTGGTGGAGTGAGACTCCAACTCAAAAAAATAAATAAATAAATAGAAGGTGAGGTCTTTGGGAGTTAATTAGGGTTACATGAGGTCATGAGGGAAGAGTCTCCTTGAATGGGAGATGTGCCTGTACAAGTCTAAAGCCATATTAGAACACAGCCATCTGAAACCAGGAAGAGTGTCCTTACCAGACACCAGATCTGCCAGCACCTTCATCTTGGCCTTCCCAGCCTCCAGGACTGTGAAAAACAAACGTTTGTTGTGTAAGCCACCAAGTCTGTGGTATTCTGTTACAGCCGCCTAAACTGACAAAGACAAATGGTTTCTGTATTTTTTATCTTCAGTGAAAACCTCTGCTTCCAGAAGAGGAACTTGTCTGCCCGGGAGGGCATCTATGTGGAGGCCCTTTCACCTCACGTCCTGACTACCCAACAGGACAGCATTCAACATGACTACACTTTAGAGGGCCAACTTGGTTTCCTAAACCAACCAAATTCCTTTCCATATAAAGTCCATATGACTTGAGCTTACGTGACCCATCTATGCATCAAACCCATCTACCCAAGGATCCCTTTTGCCATTGGTCACTGTAATATTATTGCTGATAACACTAGCAATAATAGTCAACATTCATTGGGAGCTTACACAATGCCAAACATTTGTTCTAAATATGTTATAAGAATTACCTCAGCCGGGCTCAGTGGCTCAGCCTGTAATCCTAGCACTGAGAGGCCGAGGCGAGTGGATTGCCTGAGCCTGCGGGTTCGAGACCAGCCTGGGCAACTTGGCAAGACCTTGTCTTTACAATAAAATCAAAAATTAGTGTGCAGTAGCACGCGCCTGTAATTCAGGCTACTTGGAAGGCTGAGGCGGAAGGATCGTCTGAGCCCAGCAGGTCGATGCTGGGGTGGCCGTGAGCATGATACTGCACTCCAGCCTAAGCGACGGAGTGAGACTCCAACTCAAAAAAAAAAAAGAATTATCTCATTTGATCCTTACTTACAACAACCATATGAGTTAGATATATTATCCCCATTCTATGGATGAGTCAACTGAGGCCCAGAGAAACAGAGCAACCTATTAGCCAATTACAATAACAAAATGCAGCAGCCCTGGGGTTTGAAACCAGACAGTGCACCAGACTTTGGAGCCTCCTAACCAGTCCACAGCACTTCCTGTTGGTCACCACCTCCCCGTCCACAAATCTATCCATAGTGACCCTAAATATAGGCCACACGGAAAAGAGAGTTCACTGGAAATTCAGGAACTCACATACGGAAAACAGGCTCGTGTTTTCAAAATGCCTATACACCACGTTTCTCCCCTGATCCTTGTGGAGCTGGTGGCTGGGTCCTCACCATCATCTTTGCCTCTTGGCAAATGTTGTGGCCTGGGCTCTGTGGGATGTATGATTTATAGACAAGACCATGCTTTATTCTGTTTCATGGCTTGACTTCTCACAGCCTGGGAGGGCAATGCAGGCTTGGCATCCAGTAGAACATTCCTGGAGGAAACAGCCTTGTCAGTGTGCAGGTACTTGTTTAAATTCCAGGCCCTGGTTTTTAAGACATACATCTGCAGTGGGCATATGTGCTGTGATAGATGAAAACAAAAATGGTTTTCCATTGTATCTCGATTATTAGATTTGACCTACCATTGAAAGAACAGAGAACGAGTAGAAAATTAAAGGTGATTTGATATTAGCCTCCTATTCCTATTAGAAAAAGTAACTGCTCTTGCGGTTTTCCTCACAGAGGTGTCTTTATTCATTTGACATGCCTTTAATAACTAATTCTAGTTGTCTGGTTGCCAAGAAAGATTTCCTACGGGCAGACTTGAAAGTGACTCGGAACTCTTTGCATGCCCGGCTTCAAATGATCCCAGAACAGCAAACATTCAGCTTCCCTCCAGATTTCTGAAGTGTGGGAATAACATGAAAGAATGAACAGAAATCACTCTGCAGCCTGCATATGCGAGAGCAGAGCTGTCTAGCAGAGGTTACGGCTCTGTCTACATGGAGCAGGCATAGTGAGATTTGGAAATAACCTCATGAATCAGATCTGTGGAGTCAGCTAAACCAAACGATTTATTTCAAGAAAATAAATCTACTTTGGGGCCAGCATGGTGTCAGTCAGTCACAAACAGATTGAGCTTTCCTCAGACCTGGAGTGGGCAGAGAGAGGCAGGGAAGACCACTACAACAGCTCTCAGAAGGTCACAACCAAAGAACATACCCTATGATCATATACCAATATTCACTACAGTGATTCTCCATCTACTTATGCCAGACTAAGTGCATGACATACATAAACTCATTTAATCCTCACAACAATCCTACCAATGAGGTCAATGTAAAATTCCCATTTTACAGATATGAAAATGAGCCTCTAAGATATTAAATAATTTGTCCAGGACACACAGTTTTGGAGGCAGGGGCTGACTAGTTGTTCATCAAATATTTCTTTTTTTTCTTTTCTATTTTTTTTTTTTTTTTATGAGTCAAAGTCACACTCTGTTGCTCATGGCTACCGCAGCCACGACCTTCTGGGCTCAGGTGATCCTGCCACTTCAGCCTTCCAAGTAACTGGGACTACAGGCATGTGTCACCACGCCCAGCTAATTTTTTGATGTATTGTAGAGACGAGGTCTCACCACAGTGCCCAGACTGGTCTCAAATTCCTAGGCTCAGGCAATCCTCTCCCCTCAGCCTATCAAAGTGATGGGATTACAGGTGTGAGCCACTGCACCCAGTTTTTTGTTTTTTGTTTTTTTCCTGACCACATAAGGAGATGCCACATCCCGGGCTCCCATGTAGTTAGATGCAATCATCTGACTCAATTCTGACCCATAGGAAGTGCATGGAAGTGACACGTCATTTCCAGTTCCTGCCCATAAAACCTGCCCCTACACAATTCTTTCATTTCCTTTTCAATGACTGACTGGAGGGGATTCTGAGAATTTCAAAGAGGACAGAGTCTAAACATGGAGGAATACAGGATTCTAAGTAACTGCCTTGAGCAGAGCACGCTTCTTCATCAACCTGCATTGAACAGTGATATGAGCCAGAGATTATCTTCCACACGGTTAAGTTACTGAAATTTGGCAATTGGGTCCTGCTTAAAATCTAAACTGATACAATTGTAAATTACGATTCATATGCTGTTTCAAAATCAAGGACTCCAAAGTGCATGCTCTCAACCTCTTCATTGTCTGTAACTATACCGAGTCTGACCAAATCATCCCCAGAGGACATTAGGAAGACCCTTTTTAGCTTTCTTTCCTACCTATACAGACACATTCTTGTTTTTTAAGAATCCTCATATCTTTTCATTAATCTATCCCCATTGTGGGCCTCTGGACCTCTGCATTGTCTTTGATTTCTCCTCTGCTATGTTACTATCTAATCAGTTACTTGTGTCTCTTTCACCTTCATCCTTCACTTTATTTCCTCATCAGCTTCATCATATCTTGCCAGGGTTAGTCATAACACCCTCCAAACTTGTCTCTTCTCCTGCTGCCCATCACCCTATTGCCTCCAAAATAACCCTCTCCAACATAGACTTGGTCCCAGCATCGCCTGCATTTAATTCTTCCATGTGAAATTATCAATATCAAACATGCAAATATTTGTTGACCAAGCAATTCCATGTCTATAAATTTACAAATACAAGCACAAAATGACTTACACATAGAAATATTCACTGCAGCATTGTCTGAAGTAGCAAGACTGGAAACACCAAATGTCCATCCATAGATCTTAGTAAATAAACTATAGAACACAATGAGCTCCACCTCAAAATCTCCAAGTTCAGCCGGGCTCGGTGGCTCAGCCTATAATCCCAGCGCTTTGGGAGGCCGAGGTGTGTGGATTGTCTGAGCCCGCAGGTTCGAGACCCGCCTGGGCAACTTGGCGAGACCTCATCTCTACAATAAATCAAAAAATTAGCTAGGCATGGTAGCGTGCGCCTGTAGTTCCAACTACTTGGAAGGCTGAGGTGGAAGAATCGCTGGAGCCCAGCAGGTTGAGGCTGCGGTGGCCAGGAGCGTGCCACTGCACTCCAGTCTGGGTGACAGACTGAGACTCCAACTCAAAAAAGAAAAAAAAATCTCCAAGTTCTATGGTTAAGTATAATGAACAAGGCACAGGACAGTGTATGTTACAAGCTAATATTGTGCTTCAAAAGAATTGGGGAGAGATCTTCACATATATATGAAACTTAAACTGATGCCATTATAAATTGCAGGTTCAGAGACATGGAATATCTTCAAAAGAATGCACAAGAAACTGGTAATAACAGCTGCTTCTGGAAAGGGAACTGAGTGACTGGGGATCAGGAATGGAAAGGGGAAAAACACTCTTCAGTGAATATGCACTTGTGTTCTTTGAAGATTTTACTCTATGCATGAATTACTTTAAAAAAATAAAATCCAAATCCCTGAGTATGAAAGGAAAGACTCCGAGTTCTGGCTCCAACACGTCTGTTCTGCGTGCACTCTCGCTCGACCGCACCATTTTCTGAACATTCCTGGTGCTCCTTCATCTCTGTTCCTTTGTGTAGGTCTCTCCCTCCCCTGGAAAGTCCCGTCCTGCTCAGCAGAAACTAATCTCATGCTTTCTCTTTTTTCATTTTATGATGACCCTTTTTTCCAGTTTGCTCTGCTTGACAGGTACATGTCTTTCTTTCCTACGAGTTGAGAGGATGTCTTACACACAGAAAGTGTTCAAGATATGCCTGGGCCTTGAACAAAAGTTATAATTCTACAAGTCTCAGCAACAGCTTCTGGGAATGGCCAGGAAGAGGGAGAGAGGTGGGCTTACCCTTCCCCATAAAGAAAGAGCAGAATGCAGCAAGAAGGGGGACCTGGTCCCCCAGACACAGTCCCACCAACCTAGCTGGGGTGGTGGGCGTACATGGCATGGGGAAGTGTTTGACCCCATTCCACCCCAGAGTCTGTGTGTGGGGCAGGAAGGCCACAGGTAAAGAGGTAAAGGAACCACACGTCTTTCCTTGTCTACAAACCTTGTGGATTTTTGTATCATGGGCATGCATTACCTAGTCAAAAATAAAATAAAATGTTTATAAAATTTTTAAAAGGGAGCAGAATCTGAAATCTGCCCCATCTGGCTGGGAGTTGGATGTGGTGAGTCATACATCTTGGGACATGGCAGGGTTCCCCAAACCTCGCTTGGGCTGTGAACCAGTACTGGTCAGTGGCCTGTTAGGGACCAGGCTGTATAGCAGGAAGTGAGCAGTGGGCGAGCAGAGCTCTGTCTGCTGTCAGATCAGCAGTGGCATGAAATTCTCATAGGAGAGCAAACCCTATCATGAACTGGGCATGCAAGGGATCTAGGTTGCACACTCCTGATGAAAATCTAGATTCCCGCTCCCTTCCCCACTTTCCATGGAAAAATTGCCTTCCACAAAACCGGTCCCTGATGTCAAAAATATTGGGGGCTGTTGTTCTACCAGAATGGACCGCCTTCCTCTGGTTCACTCCCAAGACCACACCCTCCTCCCCTTCTCTTTGCCCAAAGATCAACCAAGTCAATGGTGCTGCTATGCTCAAGAATGAACACGGGCTCTGTAGAATCAGGCTGACTACACGATGCTTCCTGGGGAGAGAAACGTCCATTGCTCTGGACCACAGTCCAGGGTTTAAACTCAGTTGTCACAATAATTTGAAGCCTATTAAGTTTATTTATGTTCCAAAGCAGGTCCACTAGAGAAGGACCATCATAGTCGTAAATATCAGGGCTGCCGCTCTCCAGGCCCTGCTGGGCCTCTAAGCCCCTCCCCTTCCCCCCCTAGTGCTGCCGGCTCTGCTAGAGAACCATGCGCTCTGATTCAATGCAGTACCCACACCCTGTTTGACCAATTCTGCCAGCCCAGCCAGTACCACACACGCTTCTACACCTTTTGGGTGGTGGGAGTACGTTCAAGCAAGACTCACATATCTGTGGGAGTGATGGCATCTTCTAGTCCTGTCCATGTTAAATACAGAAGTTTCAGGAGCCCAAGGGTCAAGGCTTTCTCCTCCAAGACCCAAGGGAACCTAAGTATGGACATTAAAGCCTGGACATAACTAGAGACCCTTCTAACCCCATCTATAAGCCTTTTTTTAAAAAAGGACTGATTGCATGTCTGTGGAAGAGTCCCATGGACCTCGGAGTTCTTGGTTGGGTGAAGATTTCATCATGTCACCCACCAGTGTGGGTCAGAGGAGACCACTTCATTCGAACAAGCAGTGTTTTCCAGAGCATCTCCCACTGTACATTGGTCTTGTAAGAGTCTCTATGAAAAATTAAAGACGATTCCGTGAAAAAAAAATAAGTTTATGAAACACTGAATACTAGATCCTCCTCTGGGGAGATCCACAATATATATTTGCATATTAGACGCCTTGCAGGACAGAGATTTGTTAACACAGTATGCTCTAAGCATGCCTGACAAAAGAATCCTGTTTTGGTGACATCTATGAGTATCTCTTGGCAGGAGTGTTACATGAAGGACTTTTGGGAAAAGCTGCCTTTAGAAATATGTGTGTGTGTGTGTGTCTCACCCCTAGAGCTTTGGGAAGTGTAACATAGTCTAGGGAGAGAAACGCTTCTCTAACTTCCTCCTCCCGTCTTCTAATTCCCAAGTCTTGAGCAGGACAACATACCTGTCCTGGCACAGGTGCTCTCCCTCTCTCTGCCAGTTCTTTCCATCTCTGCCCCAGTCCAGGATGCAGGAGGAAGGAAAGGGAAATGCCAACTTCGACTGCAACCTACTGAACCATTCCCCACTACCTGTAGTTTGGCCCTCAGTCTGTATCCACTGACTGATTTAGTTTTTACTGTTCCTAGTTTAAAAAAAAAAAAATGAGATTGAAAAAAACTGCCCTTTGTCCTTCTCAAACTTTTCTCCAAGTCTACCTCCTTCAGGAAGCCTCACCTGGTCAACCAGAGCATATACCCTTGAGTTAGGGCAGTGGTTGTCAAAGTGTGGTCCCTGAATCAGCAGTGGAACATGGGCATTACCTGGGATCTTGCTAGAACTGCAAATTCTTAGACCCCTACTGATTTAGATAGACACCCTAGGAGTAGAGTGTAGCAATTTGTACTTTAACAAGCCTTCTGGGTGATTCCAATGCAAGCCTTTAGGCTAGGATTTGGGAAATCTCTTTCACTGAACAGGGCCCATTCTTCCTTATTCATTTTCTGTATATGTTTTTATGTATTCCAAAAAGGATGTGAATGGCCAATACTGAAATACCTAAGTGCCTGTGCAATTAAAACAAGTTTACAGGTTGGGCTCGGTAGCTCAGCCTGTAATCCCAGGGCTTTGGGAGGCCGAGGTGAGTGGATTGCCTGAGCCCGCAGGTTCAAGACCCGCCCGGGCAACTTGGCAAGACCTCATCTCCACAATAAATCAAAAATTAGCCAGGCATCGTAGCATGCGCCTGTAGCTCTGGCTACTTGGAAGGCTGAGGCGGAAGGATCACTGGAGCCCAGCAGGTCAAGGCTGCGGTGGCCGGGAGCGGCCACTGCACTCCAGTCTGGGTGATGGAGTGAGACTCCAACTCAAAAAAAAAAAAACAAGTTTACAGAGAAACACTTCCTTCCAAGAAGTGCATGGCTCACACCCTCAGCTTCTTCAGGTCTCAGGGAGGCCCTTCTTGACCCATTCCAAGGCGTCAGCCTCCTCCTGCCGCTCTTCCCTCTATCTTTCCTCGTAGCACCGATAATTATTTAATATCAATATAATTCATAAGTTTTTATGTTTATTCTCTCTCCTCTCCCTCAAATCGGTTTTGTTCCCTCCTTCATTCCAGCACTAGAATGGCTCCCGCTTCAACAAATGATCCTTATCCTAATAAGTGACCCTTATCCTTAGAGGGTGTGAGAGGTCTGGGGCTGTGATTAAACCTAGAATTTCACTCTGAGCTTCCTGGCAGTCAAAGAGTTACAAAGATTTCTCTATCTAATAGCAGGAAATCAGACACTCCTCCTGGGGAGGACAGAATCAGCAGAGACCCTCCTTTTTGCCCTGTGGGCTCGCAGGGTGTGTAACAACTATTCCAGATCAAGTCCCCTAGAGGCTTTGTGCCCTGAAACCCTTAACCAATTTCCATGCCCCTGGGAAGTTTCTCTCTTTTCTCCAGTGAGAAACAGGCAGACTCCCACCTGTAGATGTCTGTTCTGAACCCATCTCCTGGCAGGAGAGGCAAAAGCACCCACAAATTACAGGAAAATATCTGCCCGTTCAATCCGTTTTGCAGGTTAAATGTGGTGGGGCACAAGGGGAGAAGCCCAGCCCTCAGCCACACTGAGTTCTTTCTCAACTGGCTAGAAGGGTAGCCCCCACCTAGGGGAGTGTATCCAGCACTGATAAATTTATAAAGTATTTGACCTTTAATCAATCCTAATATTTTCAATCCGCAGAGCCTTCTTAAACGCCTGCAGCCCTGCCCCCGGGCCCCTATTCATCACAATTACTGCTTCAACTGTCGGAGGCAGGGCATGAAACGGCGCATGCTGACGTCCAATATTTTATCACTAATAAAGAGAAACATCCCAAGTATTTGCACAGCTCTGATATTTTCCAGCCCCGAGCCCAGGAAGAGGGGGAGCGTGGTGATTTACGCTCACTGCCCGGTGTTGTTAATTGGCCCTCTCGGCTGCAGGTCCCAAGCGATCTGCTTTTCTTTGCCTCCCAGCTGTGGACCAGAGTGTGCAGAGAACAGTCGTCAGGGGTGCAGAGGAGGCCTGTGGGGCACACAGTAGGCTCTTACTCAGTGCCTGGGCAGTGGTGTGAAGCACAAGAAAAGACAGTTCTTCTCAATCAATCTTGGCAAGTGCTTGCCGACACTGTGGCTTTGTAAACAGGGCCAATGTTTATGAGGATTCTTGGTCCATCGTTGCCAAGCTGCCATCCTTCCCCAGTTCCCTGTCTTGCCTGCCTTCTGCCCCCACCCCACCCCATCCCCAGGCAGTGTCTGCAGCCCAGCCCTACTTCCTTCTGGGTTCAAAGTCCTCCCCCTCGGCCTCCCAGCTTCAAGCAGAGGGAAGCTCAATTTCCAGGCACAGCATTCAGAAGACCCACAGGCTGCATCTATATGGCACCCAAACATCTGGATGAAATGTCAACAAAACAAGCAGATGTTTCTCTTTCATTACAGCAGGTGCTTTGGCAGAACCCTCAGCCTCGAGCTGTAAGGGAAGGGCTCACTCTGGTGTTCAAGTTCCCAAGAGGAGGTTTGAGAGGCCTGCACATCCTTGGCCTTGTCAAGGACCTTGTCACTTGGGTACCATAGAGAGGAAGGAGCAAAAGAGGCCAAGACCTCCCAGGAAAAAGGTGCCGGTGAAACTCACAATGGTGGATAGTGTCTGTGGACAGGATGAAAGGTTTGGGGAACTGGGGTCAGAGAGGGGACAGGAGATGTCGATGCAAATCAGTGGGGCAAAGAGTTAATGCCAAACCCCTCTCTGATTTCATCCTGACAAAGGGTTTCCTGAGCTTCCACATTCCACAACCCTGCCTTCCAGGAAAAGCGACTGTCCCGAAGAAACAAGAAATGGCCTGCACAAAACTCCTTCTTAGCCCCAGGGTCTAATATGCAAGAGGAGTTGGGCTCTAAGGGCAGAGGATGTCTTGGGGTGAACTCAGGCTTAGAAAACAGCACAGAACTCCCCTTTCTCACCCCATCTTCCATCTAACCGGAGACAAAGGGGTGCATCACATTAGACTAATAAGCGTGGGTTGAGATACTCTTGAAAGGAATAATTGAGGAAGGGCAAGGGGGACAAGGGACCATGAAAGGCAGAGTGACAGGAGCCACAGAAAACTAGAGGCAAAAAGAGATTAATTGGTTACCACTCACCTTCCCCTCACTCTTCCCAGACTTTCCACCCTGACTCTGCATGCACCACTAGGAAACTCCTCCAGCTCCTGTACACACTCACCAGTTCTCTCTCCTTCTCCTCCCACTCCTCCAGCCCTTTGTGTGACACTCAACACACTCCCCAGATCAGCCCTCCACTCCTCAAGGCCTGGGTTCACTGATACATGCTCCAATCCTTCCCCTACCCCCTGGATGTAACACTGAACACTCTCCTCTGGTCCTCTCCTCACTCCTCCAACCCTGGGTGTAACACTGAACACACTCCTCCGGTCCTCTCCTCACTCCTCCAGCTCTGGGTGTAACACTGAACACACTCCCCCGGTCCTCTCTCCACTGCTCTAGCCCTGGGTACAACACTGAACACTCTCCCGGTCCTGTCCCCAACCCTTGGGTGAGGCATTGCACCAACAGCCCCTTTGCTTCCCCATAGCTTTATATGTCACACTAAACACACCTTCCTCAGTAGCAACTTTTTTACCCTACTGTCTCCAAAAAAGGTGCTGAGAGAGAGAGAGAGTTGGGAATGGCATCAGTTGGGAGGGCTGCTGCTTCCAGCTGCCCCATCCAGCCAATGATTATTGGATTTTTTGCCAAAGGCAAATATTTTCCCTTGACCTCAATGGTCCTATCTGTGAAACTGGGCTCCAATCAGGCATCAGGTATCCATGGGAAAGGGTCTGATTTCCATAGGCGTTGAGAATCCAAGAAATGGTCTATGGTCAGGATCAGGTGAAGCGCAATTTAGGGAAGAGGATTATATTTTGGTAGGGAGGTAACATTTTTGTTTTGTTTTTCTGGGTTTTTTATGAAACAGGAAGTGCCAAGCAATGCCCCAAGGCTTTCGGTTTTCCAAGTGAAGAATTTTACCCCTGATAACCACAGCAACCCCTGAAAGAAGTAGAAGGCTTCCTTTCACATTTCGGGGTCGGGGGAGGGGGTAGGAATCAGACACAAAGAAAAACTGAAATATGGGGGATCCAATTCCCCTTCTCCCAAGTAGCCTTGCTTTTCAGCTCCGTGGGTTAGAAGCTTATAGGAATTCTGGATCTATGGTTTCCTATGGTCGCTTTTACAGATCTTGTTAATTTATTACCCGTGGTTACACTTTTAATGGAAATCATGAAGAAATGGCAAAGGAAACATGAGCTAATTTTTTTTCCAGTGACACATTTCACTGCTATTTAAATAGCTGTTTTGCCAAACCAAACACAGCGCTTACAGCCAGCAGTGACACATGAAGGAGATCACTGTGGCCGATCCTGCCCACGGCATCCAGAACAGGCCGGCAAGACTTTCTCTCAGCTTCCCCAAGGGCTGGACGCCAAGGAGGGCGGGGCTGGGGGGGGCTGGGGCCTGGGGCTCAGCTGGAGGCTCAGAGCTGGTGACCACAGCATCCACCCGCCCCAGGCGCTGCTGCTTCTCTGCTCCACTCCCCACCCCTGAGGGGGCCCTGGGGTGACTGTTTTCCCCACTGGCCTGGGAGACCCCCTCCCCCCCAGAGTGGGCCACAGCCGGGGCCACCAGCAGGGCCTCTTGGTCCTCACTGAAAGATGATTTGCTCAGGCCTCTAACTGGGAACATTATCAGGTTGTATAAAACCAGAAACAGACTTGGGGAAGCCCAAGCCAGCCTGGTTCCAGTTTTGCGGTAGTGGCAACAGCATGACAGTGACCACGCATGCACATGGCGCCTTTTTGGGTAATCCCAGAGCTTGTGATTTCTCCTCCTCAGAAACACTGGCCTCTGACATTCTCTTGCTTCCCAACTCAGGGGCTGTGATGTCATCAAGCATTTGCTAACTTCTCAAGAAGCCAGTTGAGAGCTGTGGCACTTGGCAAGAGAGATTCCAGGGCCCAGAATGCCGGAGAAGGGAGAAGAGTCCCATGTCTCTGGCGACAGTTGGTACAGAGAGGCGTGGAGAACAGATGTGTTCTTCACAGAAGCCAAGTCAGAGCCTCCCCAGGATTCAAAAGTGCGGCCGGATTGAGGAAAGCAAAGAGCTTAGAGGCTGGCGTGAGGGCCGTGGAGACCTTGATTCAGTGTCCAATCTTCGTGGCTCTGTGAGAGACCCTGGTAGCACAAACATTCTCTTCATGAGCACCACAGATGAACAGCAGGGAGGGGTGATCCAAGAAGTGGGCACAAAATGGGGAGAGAACATTCTCGAGGGAGGAGCCTGAGCCAGCAGGAACTAGGGTTTCAGCCCCACCCAGGCCCTGCTGGATCTTGAACAAGCCTAGTTACTTCTCAGATTCCCCCTCAGTGGGATGCTCTGTGGCCCTAGAGCCTCCTGAAAGTGTCAAGGTGGCAGAGCAGAGGGGCCATGACAGAATTCGGGCAGCAGGCCTGCTGGCACACCGGGGAAACCACTCTCCCTCCTCTGCTTTCCAGGGAGAAAACCCACGTTAGCGAGGCTCAGGAGAGAAGTTAACTGTCATCTTCCCTTTGCCAAAAAGTATATTAAATTCACTGACCACATTTTTCCAAACCCAAATGCAGAGGACATTAGATCAATGCACACTGGCTGGGCTCTGGTGTGCTGGGCACCCCACACATTTCATTTTGCGTTATTAATATTTAAACCAAAGCAGCTGTTCTCTGCACACACAGAGCCCGGAGGCTGCCCAAGGCTCTTATGGAGACTTCTTTCTGGGGCCAGATGCACCAGCTAGGAAGACTATTGATGACCCTCAGGCCTTTGAATTTCCCCCAAGTAGCCATTCAATTTTCAGGGAAGATGTTTTCGGGACATTTCTGGGCAAGGGGACCTGGTGGTTTGTTGGCAAGAGCAGATCCTGCTGATCCAGCTTAGCCTGAGGGAGTCAGTAGTAAGTTGCGCCCTAAACAGAATTTTTAAGAGGGGTGAAAGTATCTCTCTGAAGCACCAACTCCTCTGAGCCCTTTGTCCCAGGGTTAGGCCCCCTGGGCTTTCTTCCTTCAAAACAAGAACTCTCAGGCCAAGCAGCCAAGCGTTTGCACCTTGGAACCTGGGGTTCTGCTCCAGGGTGTTTGCAAGTTAAAGCCTCTTCTCTAAGCCTGGCTGGGGACTCTTGCCTGCACTGCGCCTTCCCAGCCTGCCTCAACTCTCGACCTCAGTCTTGTGCTACAGCCACTAGGGTCTGCTCTCTGTTTTCCAGAAACACTAAATTGTCCTTGCATAGACTGTCTGCTACCTCTACTTGCCTTTGAAGTCCCAGGACAAAAGTAACCTCCTCTCTGCTACTTTCACCCCCTAGGAAAAATCACTTATTCTTCTCTCCTTCCATAACACTTTATGTCTCCCCCTTTATTTTGGCACTTGAGGTCTGACAGGTTTGAGAACCATCCTAGAAAAAGTGCTCAGTGCCTCATTGCCGAATATCACTGCGGTCAGCTTCGAAGAACTCCCCTTGGGAAGCAGTGCACCGACACCAGCGCCTAGTCCACCCATCAAAGCAATTTTTGGACTCTTTTCAGGAATGGCCATCAGAGCTGACATTGTTATTTGTTGAGGTCTGACAATTAAGTTCGTGAACTTGCCACCACGTCCTTATGTTGGCAGCACTGTGCAAATAACTATATTGGAACACTCTCCTTACTCACTTGATCTGGCCCCCGAGGACTTTTTGCTTTGCCTGAAGATAAAGAAAATATTGAAAGGAAAACATTTGATGACATTCAGGACATTAAGGGTCATACGACGCCAGCTCTGATGACCATTCCAGAAAAAGAGTTCCAAAATTGCTTTGACAGGTGGACTATGCACTGGCATCAGTGCATAGCTTCCCCAAGGGGAGTACTTCAAAGGTGACCATAGTGATTTTCAGCAAAGAGGTATGGAGCACTATCTCCAGGATGAGTTCGCGAACTTAACTGTCAGACCTTGTATATCTTACTATATTGCAAACTTTTATTCCTATACCTATAAAAACTAATATTTACTTAGCACTTTTCTTTTTTTTTGAGTTGGAGTTTTGTTACCCAGGCTGGAGTGCAGAGGCATGTTCACAGCCACCGCATTCTCGACCTGCTGGACTCAGGTGATCCTTCCACCTCAACTTTCCAAGAGGCTGGAACTACAGGCAAGTGCCACCACACCCATCTAATATTTAGCACTTGCTATGCATGCAATGCTTTAAGTAGAATATATCATATAATTCTCACAACAGCCCTCTGAGGTAGGTAATATAATTATCCCCATTTTACAGATGACAAAACTGAGAGTTAGAGATGATGAATAGCTTGCCCAAGGTTGCATAGCTAGAAAGAATGTGTTTTCTCCCCCAGAAACTGCGAGAAGGGGCCGTGTCTTAGGCATCCAGGGCCTGCCTAACACACTGTCTTATTATAGGTGCTCAATACAGGTTTGTTGAAATGGAAATAAAATTAAGTAGAGCAAAGAGAGGATTTTCCCAGATCGGGACCTGCTGAAATATCCTAGAGTCCATTTTCTTTTTCTTTTTTTTTTTTTTTTTTTTTTTTGGGTGGCAAAGCTTGCCCCAGGCAGGTGTTCAGTGGGCCCGGCGGGCCCCCCCCCCCCACAAATGGGTGGCTCTGGGTG
>CAUYQG010081020.1:0-20068 GCA_963574415.1 Tarsius wallacei | reverse complement strand
CTAAGATTTTTTTTTTTTTTTTTTTTTTTTTAGTTGGAGTCTCACTTGTCACCCAGACTGGAGTGCAGTGGCTGCTCCCGGCCAACGCAGCCTCGACCTGCTGGGCTCCAGCGATCCTTCCGCCTCAGCCTTCCGAGTAGCTGGAACTACAGGCACCACTACCACGCCCGGCTAATTTTTGATGTCTTGTAAAGATGAGGTCTCGCCAAGTGACCCAGGCGGGTCTCGAACCCGCGAGCTCAGGCAATCCACTCACCTCAGCCTCCCAAGGTGCGGGATTACAGGCTGAGCCATCGAGCCCGGCTTAAAAATTATTTAATATGAAAATAAATCCAAAAAGAAAAACTCCTCCAGTTTCCTGAGGAGGGAGCTTTAAAAATCTTTTAGAATATTAAGCAATTTTTCACACTTTCTTTTGTATAAGAAAAAAATCCATGTTCATTTAAAACAATTGTCTTGCAAAAAATAAATAAATAAATAAAAAGAAGCTACATTAGAAGGATACCTTTGGAATCAAAAGCAACCCGATGGTGACAGTCACAGTCAAATGAGTATGTGCAAAATACAGCATCAGCATCCAATCAGACTGAAGTCTTGAGGCAAGAACAAATCTGAAATAAGAATTCACTGAGTTAGAATCCAAGATTAAGATTTCTTCTTTAAACTCTAGGATACTTGAAAGTTCTTTTCCTTATTATATTTTAAAAAGAAAAAAGATTTTAAAAATTGTAATCCTGTTTCTATGGCATATATTTTCATCACAGAAGAATAAGCATCCAAGTAACCTTAACTGGATGCATAAGATATAAACTCTTTGTATTTATTATTTTAGATTAACAATAGTTCTTATTATCCCCAAGATTATTATTTTGTATGTAAGTGGACTTTGCAAAACAAAACAGTGAATTCAAAAGCAGAGTAGGTTACAAACTGGTAGCTTCAGGCAAATTTGGATCAATTCATAATTCTAATATTCTTTATTTTATAAAAGTAACTAGAATTAAGAAAAAAGCAATTATCTGTCTGCAAGTGATCCTAGAGGTTTAAATAATAAACAATTTAATGGAGAAAATGAATATATTCCTGGTTGGCAAAATTTTCCTTTTTAGATCAATGTTTAGACTATCAAATGGTCTTACATAATCTAAAATGCAGTCCTTAAGTCTTATCTCACTGAGGAATGTCTAGAGTTGTGTTCCAGGATGACTCTGCAGGAAACACGTGAGGAGAAATTCAGTACTGAGGTCTACTCTAGTTGTTTTAGAATATTTTCACAAATCCATAGGAACACATATAAGCCCAAGACATCTCTGAATATGAATCCAAATAAAAGGATTCTTAGAATAGGAAAGTTCTTTTGTTCCCATGGCATATATTTTCTTTCTTTTTTTCCTATGGCATATATTTTCACCACAGAAGAATAAGTGTCTAAGCAACCTTAAACTGAATGCATAAAAGCTCATGTTTAAGGATTCATCTTTATACAGAACCAGGAGTTGCTTTTATGAAGGTCCCCTTCATTGCTTATTCATGAAAACTAAATAAGGGATTCTTACCACTTTTGGAATTAGAGGATTAGAATTTTGTTTCAATGTTATACATCATCAAAATTTGGAAATTTAACATTTTAAGATAACGTCGTGATATCATAATCACAAAATGAAAATGTATGAGTGGCTACAAAGGGGAAAACTAATTTTATATCTGCATGATACAATATTTACTTAATACTAAGTAAGTTAATATTATTAATGTTTACAACAAAGTTGCCATCAAGTGGATTTCTTCATCATTCTCACCTCCACCTCTGTCCCCCAAGGACATCAAGCTAAAATAGAAGCTCATGACTTATCCAAAATGGAGAGTTATTTTTCCCTGTGTCTGGAGATGTAAACAAAATAGACTCATAACATACACAGAAGTGCAGAACACTCATATAGTTCACATATCATTAAAAAGGATTTTCCAGATTTATGTCTTCTCTAATTCCTTTGTGAGCAAAGTAGTCTTACATATACCTTGAATATGACTGAATATTCACTTTGTTCAGGGATATGCTATGGCATATGCTTTTGGCATAGTGTTTTTTCCTGGGTCAGGTAAGTTTTTTTGTTTAAACATTATTAATAGGTTAATCATACTCAGCAATAAATTGTAGTCTCTGAGGTATATAAGCGATATATATTGCATCCTGAAGAAATGTCACTGGGTGTCATTGCCAGCACTGCAGCAGAAAGTTACATTAAAGGAGATGGATTTACAGTCTAAAAGGATTTTCATGTACTAGAAATTCCTATCTCAAATGCTAACACAAGTAAACTTTAAGCTAGTATGACATTATCTAGAAGGAAAAATATTATATATAATTGAAATGAAAATAGTAAATCTTCCAAAAATAAAAAAACTTTGAAATGCACTGACATCTATTACCCTCAAATTAATCAGCTTTAAATTATTGCCAGGCTTTCAAAGGTTGCAGTTCTGACTAGAAACAACATAAGAACAATTAGGTTTTGCAGTAGTCTTAAAGCTTTATTTTTTTAAAGATTATTTCATATTTTTAAAAATAGGTCTAAGGGCCAGGGGCATAAAATATTTTAAAATTGAGGTTAAAAATAAAGCATATTTTAAAAAGTCTTGTACTTTCTCAGAGGTTTGCTTTATGTTTAGCACTAAAAATAAGTATAGGATTAGAAAAGATTGGGAAAATACCTCTGTATTATTTACCCTTTTAGACTTGATATTTTGATATAAGTTTATTTTTGTTACAATTTTACTATTTGGTATGATTGAAAGTAAATCTGTACATAATGTGTAGTCATAGTTTTTAATTTATATATATATATACGCATATACACATAATTTTATATTTTAAGCAGACAATAAAGAACACATATGCTATATTGATAGAAAATATCTTTTCTGGTGTTGGAATACTTATTAAATGCTATTTCATGTTTAAGGATTCATCTTTATACAGAAAAAATTACCAAGATAGGTCCAGCTGACTTAAATGATTATCTTATTGCTTCCTAATTGTGGGTTTCATAAATACTTGAAGCATAGCATGTATAAATTCAGTTCATTTGTAAATAAGACATTGTACATGCTGGGTTTCTTTAATTATTATTGCCTTTTTCTTGCTCCCTATCCATTCCCCTAAAATCAATGTTCTGTAGATTTACCATGTTAAACTATAGCTCCATTAATTGATTCTTTATGGCCATACAAATTAAATTTCTGAAAATAGCTAATAAATGCTATGATTCTTTAAGCCAATATATAATACCACAATCTGATCCAATCCGGTCTAGGTAGAAGGTAGGTAGAAGGATTAGAAGGTCAAATTTGGAATTTAAAATGTTGAGCTTCTTGTTCAGGTTTATTTAGGCTTCTGAAACTACTTGGGCCAGTTTGTAGTTTGAAAAAATATATTTAATGATGAAAACTGAAATGAGCTATTCTTAAGATAGAAAAGGATATGTAGATATTTAGGCTTGCTAAGAAAATATCAAAGCCTACCAAAGCTAGTTAGTATTTGTCATCCTGCTACCACTGGAAGTTCTCCCTATTCAAAATTGATAGGGACCCACACAGGCATCTGGAAGGAAATCCATCTTATGAGTATACCATGTCTACTCAAAACCAAATCGACTAGGTTCAGGATGAACTATTCAATTAGAACATGTGTCTTTGTGAACCCAGCTCATATTCATCAGATTCTTCTGGCAGGGTAGATGGGTTGTTGGGGCATTGTAAAAAAGATTTAAGCAAAGTAAGAAAGCTGTCATTAGCCAGTATTTAACATACTTCTTATGTCGCCTTGAATCACTACTGAAACAGTTTTTTCTGAAGTATGGGATCTGTTATCAAATGTCAAGTGAGGGGTGGGGGGATTCCATGGCCAGTTAAGTTTGGAAAATGCTGGTTAAACAATGTCAAATAGGTTTCCTTAGGGCAAGATTCCTCTGCATGCTAATTTGCATTGTGACACTCCAAAACAAACAAACAAAACTATAAAATGCAATGCATCATAAATCTATACATACGTATAAAAACATCTAAAAGTGATATACTAAGTTGTTCAAATATATTTACATTTTTCCTTAGAATTTCTCTGTAATGACCATATATTGCCTTATTATTGCTTTTTTAAAAAAATCATTTTAAATTATTTACTATGTCTACTTGGGCCAATTTAGAGTTTGAAAAAAGAAATTTAATAATGAAAGTTGAACACAGTAAATCTTAATGTACAAAGGATATTTAGATATTTAATAAGGCTTTGAATAGACTTAAGTACTTGGGCAACTAATTTGCTTCTAAGAAATCTAACTGCTTATTGTTGGACAAAAATAGATAACACTTTGCACTTCCTAGTGACATTCTGAAGGTAGAAGACATTAAACTCATCTGAAAAAAGCCTTCTTATAGATTTGTAACTCTTCAGTTGGCTTGTTACTATAATATTTACCTTGTAACAAGAAATTTGTTACATCTTGAAATATATGTGTTTGACATTACAGAAACAAGCAAAAAAGCAGCTTTTCTTGGAAGATAGTCTGAGGAAGATGTCAGGGCTATTAGAACTTTGATACCAGGACAAAGTGTTCTTGGTACTCAGGATTTTGTGGACCAAGGGCATTCTTTCCCAGGTCCTGAAACTCTAGCCTGAGTAGTTGAAAAGCATTCCTTCCTTTGCTTATTTATTTATTTATTTTTATTTTTTGTTTTTTTTGTTGTTTTTTTTTTTGTTTTTGAGTTGGAGTCTCACTCTGTCGCCCAGACTGGAGTGCAGTGGCCGCTCCCAGCCACCGCAGCCTCGACCTGCTGGGCTCCGGCGATCCTTCCGCCTCAGCCTTCCAAGTAGCTGGAACTACAGGTGCGCGCTACCACGTCCGGCTAATTTTTTTATTCATTGTAGAGATGAGGTCTCACCAGTTGCCCAGGTGGGTCTCGAACCTGCGGGCTCAAGCAATCCACTCATCTCAGCCTCCTAAAGCGCGGGATTACAGGCTGAGCCACCGAGCACGGCTAATTGTATCTTCTTCTCAGAACGTCACATGGATTTGGAGATATAAACCATCCTTGTATTTCTTTTTTTTTTTCTCAACAAACACTTATTCTTTGTCATCAGTTTGGATTTCCCTCATCTCTCTAGAACTCTTAGCTTAAAATTTATTCTTTAATAATGTATTATATCTTCATGATTTTAAATGATGTCAACATTCATATAACAGTTTGATACCAGTAGCATTAAATTCTGGTCCAAACTACTTCAGTGTTAAGTGTACAATTGCCTACTTAAAATATCCAGTTGATTGTCTAACAGACATCTCAAAAGTAATATGTCCAAAATTTGGCTCCCATTCTACCTTCCCCATCAAAACCATTGTTTCTGACATCTCTGTATTCGTTATCAAACAAACTAACTTTGCATTTGCTTTAAAAAAAAAATCTCAATGATATCCTGGATATCTTTTCTCAGAGCTCACATTCATTCTAACAACTTATCTTATAAGCTTTATCTTCAAAGTACATCCAGATTCTGATAACTTTTTATCACCACAACTACAATCATCTTAGTTCAAGCCACTCTCATCTCTAGCCTGGATTTTACAGTAGTCTCCTAATAATTCCTAACTTCGGCCCTTGCCCTTATCACTTTCTTCCTGAGCTAGTAGCCACAGTGACTCTGACATAAAACAAGTCAGATCATGCCACTTCTTGGTTTGATTTCCCCAACGGCTTCTCATATCACTAAAAGTCAAGCCCAAGTCCAATGGCATATTATTTTTTGAGATTGTTTTATTATGTAATCTGGAAAATTAGAGCAACTATATGTTTATTACCTAAGAAAATTTTGAGAATTAAACTAGAATGTGCTACTTTTAAAAGTACACAATAAAAAATAACATTCAATAATTAAGCAATGCCGGGCTCGGTGGCTCAGCCTGTAGTCCCGTGCTTTGGGAGGCCGAGGTGAGTGAATTGCCTGAGTCCGTGGGTTCGAGACCCGCCTGGGCAACTTGGTGAGACCTCATCGCTACAATAAATCAAAAAAATTAACCGGACGTGGTAGCGCGCACCTGTATTTCCGGCTACTTGGAAGGCTGAGGCGGAAGGATCGCCGGAGCCCAGCAGGTCGAGGCTGCAGTGGCCAGGAGCTGCCACTGCACTCCAGCCTGGGCGACAGAGTGAGACTCCGACTCAAAAAAAAAAAAAAAAATAAATAAATAAAAATAATAATTGAACAATTATTATTTTCAATAATAATTGAACAATTATTATTTTTATTCTATTATGCTCTTGGTCTTGTTCCATGTATGGCCTGTGATATATGTCTCAAGAATGTCTTCATATAATAGTATTTATTTTTTTCCTACTCGTTATTTTTCTAAAAATATGAAAAAGTAAAAATTCAGTTTTCTTGACATGAAACCATACAACTAATAGATTTTTTAATTTAATATACTCAGCCCCAAAATTACGTTTGTTATGTGACTACAAATGTATGCCACCATACTGGCTAATCTTTTTATTTTTTATTTTTGTGGAGATGAGGTCCTACTATGTTGCCTAGACTGGTCTTGAACTCCTGGACTTAGGCAATTTTCCTGCCTGGGCCTCACAAAGTTCTGAGAGTGCACACATTGACTACCACACCCAGCCTGAATTTGAATTTTGTAGGGTTCTTCAATGTCTTAAAAGAATTTGTATAGTAAATATTATGGGAGTCAAAAAGAGATTTTTTGACAAAACAAAGGAAATTGAGTGTACTTCACATTTCACAATGTACACAGGTTCCTCTCTGAAAGTCCATAGAAAATCACTTGGAAATGGAATGTTCTTGTATTTTTTCAATATGTTAATAAAGCAAAATAGGTACTCATTTTATTTGAAGATGTATTTCAGAAATGTTTTAATTAATCTGCTTATTTACAAAGACAGACACAAAATTATTTTTACTTTTTCCTTAAGCTAGCCTCACTATAATAAAACATATACTTATGCTAATTTTTTATGGTGTTACCTCAAGTACTTACATGAACTCAAGAAGTGGGGCTTATATTCATTATTACTTCTTATAATTCTGATTGACCAGAAATCTTTCTTAACAAATAAAAGGCAAGTTCTTCTGCAATTTTAATCATCCACTTCATTGCTTTAGTGTATATGATGAGATAAAGTGAAAAGTGGAGTGAGAAAGTAAGAAAATTTTAAGGAATTTGCCAAGCAGACAATCCAATTGAGAAAAGTATATCTTACCTTATAGAGGAAAGAAAATCATAGGCATCCTGGAAAGTTATGCAAACAGAAAAAAAGATTAAAGATAAAGCAAGATTAATAAAGATGAGGATGTTATACCTGAAAATACAAATTTCAAAAAACAATAAAACCAACAAGAGCAATACCAATAACAAAAAGGATAATGCAATATATTAGAATCAAATATCGCTTTAGAGACTTATTCTTTAAGAAGACATTTTAAAAGTTTTAATTTTAATCATCACTCAGAGTTCAACTGAAGTAGTAACATTTATGTGTCAGAATAAACAGGAAAAAAAAAGGTCAACATTACTATATCTTATTTGCTTGTTGGACTGTTGAAGATTATATATTGTTTCTGAATCTGGGAAAACAGTTTAATCTAAAAGATATTATAACCAGGCCACTTGTGCCATAAAAAACAAAATGGTATTTCTTACAAGGTTGAAATGTATAGTTTTCTTATTAAGTTAATGTCACAGTTCATGCTACTATTTCATTCTATCACTTGAAATTGTAATTTTAGTAAAACTATCATGAAGTATTTTTTACTCACAAACATTTTATTAGAGTTAGATTTAGTCATTGAACATTATTTTTTAAAAAGAAATACTTTTGTGAATTTGATTCACGAGAGACATCATAAGTAAAGAGTAGGATAAAATTAGTCATTGACACTAATTTCTGATTAACACAATGCATTCTAATTTATTCAAAAAGAAAACAATACTGAGTAGGTCATAAAATAGATTTTTTAAAGATTATCATAACTTAGTAAAAAGCCAAATTATCTTCCATATTTTAACTCTTTTAACTTTATTTATAAATAATACACCTTTATGCATAAAATGTAATTTTAGAATTTCTCCCAACATGTATACACACATGTATGTGTATGTGAAAATTGCACTTATATTCATATTTTCATTTTTGAAGAGTGTTTCCTATATTGAGGTAAATTAAGAAAAGGTAAGAAGACTTAGACTTTTGATAAATAAATAGTAAGATACAGAGACTAAAGCATTTATCAAACATTCATTGTATATTAAGGACTGTATATTTCTTTCAAATGTTCCAACTAGTCATTAAGGCAAGATATTTTTACTTATTATATGTATGAGTTAAATAAGGTTTGAAGGTTAGGAGTTGGATATAAAGTCATGACGGCATTAAGTTGGTATTTGAACTACATCTATGACAATTGCTAAATATGTGTAACTAATATTACATTAGAAAGCTTTTGGATTGCCCTTTTTTTACCTTCCAAAATGATCTCTATCAAATTATTTTTGTTTTATTTTGCAACCCGCAAAATGTATGAGGTTTTATACTTGAGTTGTGATTGGGGAAAATACATATGTTCAAACATACTGCGATAATAAGCAAACATTGTAAAAGCAAAATACTAAACTGAGTTTAAGCAAATAACACAAGTTTCATTGCATAATTTATAATACTAAAATTCAGACAACTTAGTCTTCATCAGTGGAAATCCTCTGAAGCAAAAGTGAAAAATCATATCTTCTTATTCTTGAAGAAGTGAATGTAGAGAACAAAGATTCATTCTATTTATAAAATAATGATTTAGTCTGCATTCAGGAAGAATAATTGAGTGTTATGACCCAAGTTCCTTAAAATTTTTTTATAGTTTTAAGTTTAACTCTGGGTGTGTGTGTGTGTAATAAAATAAGGGTTAGTCAAAAGAAGGGCCTTGAATGTTTCACCATCAACCAATATCAATATATTAGTAGACATTAACCTTTCTTGAGAAATCTCAAAGTCGTTCACCTCCATAGAGTTATTAACTTACATGGATGCCTAGAGAACCAAATCTGCATATCTAGTTCAGAGCTCCCTGTTCATTTCCAAACTTCTATTTCCAAAAGTCTACCAAGCTTCCCACTTAGAGATGAAATAAACACAAAATACTCTTTAAAATAACTGTCATAATACTCTTTCTTTCTTTCCAGAAAAATCTTCTCCTTCTGACTCCGGTGTCCCAATAGCACCATTATGTTCCCATTTCCTTTACCTGGATTTTAAAAATGTATCATGGGGTATTGTCAACTCTTCCTTCTGCATACCACTTTAATTGTCATCATTTTCTTTTCTCCTTTTTTATTTTATTTTTTTTGCAAAGGCAAAGCAAAAGAGTTCATTCACATTCAGGACTGATTCTGAATGGGGCTGACCCTGCAAGAAATGTGACTCTGGGAGGTGGGGTAAGGGTGCATTTAATTTTCATCATTTGCTACTGCCTGTACCAAACTTCAGGGTATGTTTTATCTAGACTTTTTTTTTACAGGCACCTTAATCTCATAAAAACACCTTTCTGGTTTATTTAGAATCTTTTGTTCAAAACTTGCCAAAAAGCATAAATAATAATTTTCTTCCCTTGAAAGTATTTCTATGCTCTTCAACAGTGATTGTTATTATTTTCTCTTTTTTTGGTTTCCTTTCTTTAGTAACAGAGCCCTGGTTTTTAAAACTCAGTCTTTCATAAAACCAGTTTGCTTAGAAATAGATTAATGCAGGAATTCACAAAAACCATTTAATTAAAATAGATTAATACAGGGATGCACTAGCTGCGAACTCTGTATGACCGCAACACTCTCAATTTTGCCTCTAAAGTAGACCCACGACAACTTTGTGCATAAAATAACGACTACAGAAATGACAACAACAAATGCTTAATATGTTATATGTGTATGCTGTATTCATTCCCAAGTTATTTATAAATTAGTCATAATTATTTTCTCTCAAATTGCCAAGCTTTGTACTGTTTCCATGTCTGCAACACTCACCTCAAAACATGGTTGCTTCGTATGTCCAGCATTCCCAACTTGTGTGACTCATTTGGGGAAGTGTTTTTTAATGCCATCAATAAGTAGGACAGCACTTGGTTATTAATTTGTTATGACATTTATTGGTAGACCTTAGACTTAAAAATAGCACATATATAATATTAATACATCTTTGTTTTCATGTTTGGAAATGCCTACACACTGTGTAACAAATTTTATCATACATGATTTTTTTAATCATCCTGTGGTAGAGAGCAAAAAAAAAAAAAAAGGCAAAAGTGCATAACAGAAGACAAGATAACTGATCCATTTTAGAATAAGTACCTATGGCAATTGTGGAAGCAAGTGACTACATGAGCACCAACAGGACCGATAATTGAGGAGGAGAGACTAACAAAATAGGGAGAGCTCAGGAGTATTTTCCTAATGCCAGATCCCATTGTGGACTTTTTAATCTGTGTTCATTGAGAAGTACAAATTGAAATAAAGATTAATGTATATATAAAGATAAATATTAATTTTTTGAGAAAAATGATTTGCCCTCATGTCTTATTTTGATAAAATTATGAGAAAAATGCACATATCAACCATAGAAAACTTTACCCTATAGTAACAGTTTATAGTAGAAGTAACAGTTTATATTAGATCTACATCTCAGAAATATAATATTTACTTACTTTTATTAAGTTAAATATAATGTTTTTCTTTTTGCTATTTAAAATTGGCTATTTTAGCTGCTTTATAAGAGGTAGGCACTAATTAAAGAAGTAAAGAAAAAATAGTTGAATATCATCTATATAAATGTAATATATACATTAATCAAACATACAAGCTTGATAAAAAACCTGCAGACATATTTTTCCATCTTCACTGTGTGGAAAAAATAATAGGATTAAAATAAGCCTAATCTCCAGAAACAGGTTAAGCATGTCAATATCACAATTTAATAAATAGAGGAAATAACTTTAAAAGATTATGAATTCTTTCCTTGAGATTATTTGGAATAAGATTTTCTTTCTTATATAGGATTTGTTTAGATACGTTTTAAACTGAAGACACAAGAAATACCAGGTGTAATTCAAGATTTCCAATAATTTTTTTGTATTCTGAGGAATAATGCATTTGTTTTTGAAATAATATTTAGAGTCAAAAAGGAAGGAAGTCAGAGACTGACAGCTGACAATAGAGAGAAAATATTTCAATAACTCTGGTGAAGCAGCAAGAGAAAGCAAATTATTGTGTATGTTTGTAAGGAGGAAAATTGTGGCTGGGCCTGATTCTTCCTTACCCCAAATGGACATGCCACTGCTGTGGAGAAATCCCATCTAGTCTTAAAAATGAATGTGAACTGAAGTATTGTAAAGAGAAGCTAGCCAAGCACAACTAATCAAAGTCTGTCAGAAAGCATAATACTTGTCATTGTGCCGAGTTCTATATGGCATCAAGTTAAACGGAACTGGGACCTTACCTTCTAAAACTCCAGCTTCCATTTGTCAGCTACATTTTTTGTCCGTTTTTCTCATATTGAAAAAAAAATAGGAGTAAACACAGACTCTAAACTTTCTCCTTGGGAAGCATCTTTTGTTGGTCCAGTGAGACTGAACCCATGATATTTCATTCAGATAAATATGGAAAGAAAATGTGAGAAAAATAAATATACAAAATAATATTCTTTGTCAGAAACAAAAATGCATGTGTGATGTCCTACTGTGCACAAAGGTGAATGCATTGCTGAGTATGAAATAATCATGAAGATTTTAATGAGATTTTATATCTGTGTTTCTTACATTACAGATGATATAAAAACTCTCCTGAACTAATGGCAATGCTAACAATTTTTTTGCAACAATTTGCTGTTGCTTTTAAAACATCCAACACATTTTTCCAAAATGATTTCTTCACAATCTTACAAGAAAAAACAGGGAATAATTGGTGCCAAACTTGCATCAAGAAGGATAAATTCTGATGTGAACTTAGCTAATGGGCTTTCATCTTATGATGAATATAAAATGTGGAAGGTCAGCAATACCATCTCAGTTGAAGAACATTAGAACAAACTATTTCTCCAAGTTCAAAATTCATGAACAAAGTGTTTCAATAATAATAAACTGTCAGCAGGAAACTCACAGAAGAATATTTTCATTTTTTTTCTTCTGAACAATTATTAAACTGACACAGGCATCATTGTGGTTTTGACATTTAAAAAACACATGATACCTTTATTCTAGAGACTAATAGAGTTTCATTTCAGATATTACCATTCAAGAAAATTCACCCTGATATATATGCATGCATATACATATGTATATGTATGTATATATGACATATGTGACATATGTGTGTATATGGGAAGTATGTCATGCATAGAGTTTTAGCCTATGGGGTGATAATTCCTTCAACATTTGATATCTACCCTTTCCAGCTAAAACACAGTAAGACTATAGTCTTCAATGCACACATATCAGCATACACTTCATGGCACAGTAGGGGCAGAATCATCTAGAGATTTATAGAACATCAGTCAAGTACAAGCAGATTGAACTTTGTTTATATTGGGATTGTAACATATTTGAGGACTACTGTGTGATTGTTGTGACATATCAAGAAATCTAAGTAAGAGGCTTTAAGTTAAATCATACTTTATTCTCCAGGAGAGAAATACACACCTTTCAAGAAAAGAATAATTGAGATGTGTTTAAAAAAGATTTTGTCTTACATAGTTTACTTGATGAGCTCTCATGCACTCATATAGTGAGGGAAGAGACCTGTAAAAAGTGCTTAAAGAGAAATGTTTGGACTTTGAGAATCTGAGATTCATTATGATATAAGCCAACAGAGAGACAACAGTTAGAAAAGTTATCTCTGGGGTACATGTTTGCATACTGAACATAGGCCTTCAGTGACTTTACAAAGTCTACTCATAGGCAATAGCTAGGGATTCAGGACTATCATCAGTTTTTCAGTGGCTCATTGGTTTTAGATGTCTTAACTCTTAGATTAACTCTTTAGGTTCCTTCTCAATACCTGGGGAGCACTTCTAATATACACACAAAGACACTATTTTTGATCAGTAGAGATGATGGTTCATGCCCTGTCTCTATCTCTGCTGCCTAATTCAAAGTCAGCATCTTCATATGAATGTACATTATATACAGAGCAGTAGATAGCTGCTTTGTCCAGAGGCAAGAAAGAGTGTCTGAGAATAATATCACCCCATTCTCAAGTCCTTTCTTCACCCCTTACCCTCACAACTCTTCACTTCCTAACCTAATCAAGTAGCTTCAACTTAAATACCCATGGTACATCACAGCTCAAGAATGCTTCACAGTATTTCCAGAATTTCATAAAGGATTAAACTCTACTTTTTCATAGTGAGAACTGCCATAATAATACTTTTGCTTTCTTCACTTAGCAGCATCTCTTCTCACCCTTCCCCCCTAATTCCCTGGGTCTTTTGCAACTCCAAAGCAGCATATATAAGCTCACATTCTTGTCTTGGGATGTGCTTTTTGGAAACTCAGTCATGCTGCTCTATGGCTGTTTTGTTAAATTTTTGTTTAACAAAATTTTTGTTTTGTTAAATTTGTCTTTCATGGACCAAAATGTAGTACAGAGCAACACAGGGTAAGGACCAAATACATGCTTTTAAAGAATAAATGAATTGCAAATGATGACACATTGCATCAGAAGTGCACTTCCTCTCAAGGATGAGTGTCAGATTTTCATTTGGCTAAATATCTAGCCAAATAAAAAGATAGTAGTGCAGTGGAAATTTGTGCTATTTGGTGTTGTCTTCTTTGCTATATCACAAAAATGCTTAAAATTATTTTGAGGCCTTTTAAAATAAAAATATTTTTACCATACTACAGGATTTCACCTGCAAGCAGAATATATTGCAACCTTTTAAATATAAATAAATAGCTTTGTTTGAAATTGAGGATGTGTAAAAAAACCTCATTTCACTGCTAAAGGACTTGGCAAAGTCTCAGGTATACAGTAAGTGTGCAAAAGACAGTAGCATTCTTATACACCAACAACAGATTGAAAACCAAATAAAAAGCACAATCTGATTCACAATAGCCACACAAAAAAATGAAATATTTTGGCATCTTCCTAATCAGAGAAGTAAAAGAACTTGACAACAGAGATTATAAAACACTGCTCAAAGAAATTAAAAACAATACAAACAAATGAAAACATATTCCGTGCTCATTGTTTGGAAAAATTGACATTGTTAAGATGTCCATCCTACCAAAAACAATCTACAGCTTCAATGAAATACTCTTAAATTACCAATACAATTCTTCTCAGACCTTAAAACGACAATACAGAAATTCATACGAAAACATAAAAGACCACAAATAGTCACCACAAACCTAAACAAAAGAAATAAAGTGGGAGGTATCACACTTTCAGATTTTAAACATTATTTTAAGGCTATAATAATCAAAACAGCTGGTATTGGTACAAGAACAGTCATATCAACCAATGGAACAAGATCGAGGAGAGAGAAACTATTTAGTAAATGGTGCTGGGAAAACTTGCTGACCACATGCAGAAGAATGAAGCAGGACCCCTAACTATCACAATACACAAAGACCAACTCTAAATAGATCAAAGAACTAAACGTAAAATCTCAAACTATAAGAATCCTAGAAAACACAGGAGATACCCTTATGGAAATTGGAATAGGCAACCAATTCCTGGCCAAAACTCCAGATACCTATGCCATAAGAGATAAGATAGACAAGTGGGACCTCATCAAATTGAAAAGCTTCTGAAAAGCAAAAGCAACCATCAAGAGAGCAGGGAGACAGCCCGCAGAATGGGTATAATATTTGCCAACTCTATATCTGACAAGGACCTAGAAAGTGGGCAAAAATATATAAATAGACACCTCTCAGAAGACATACGAGCAGCCAGCAACAGATACATGAAAAAATTCTCAACCTCACTAATCATCAAAAATTGCAAATCAAAGCCACGTTGAAATACCACCTAACTCTAGTTAGGATGGTTACCATCAATAACTCAAAAAACAAGAGATGCTGGGGAGGATGCAGAGAAAAGGAAATGCCTCTACATTGTCGTTGGGAGTGTAAACTAGTCCAAACTCTGTGGAGAAAAGTGTGATGATTCCTGAAAGATCTAAAAATAGATCTTCCATATGATGCAGCAATCCCTCTTCTGAGAATATACCAAGAAGAACACTCTATAAAAAAGAAAACTACACATGCATGTTTATTGCAGCATTATTCACAATAACAAAAACATGGAACCAAGATTGCTCTCCATTGAAAGTGGACTAGATTAAAAAAATGTGGTACATATATATGATGAAATATTACACAGCCATAAAGAAGGACAAAATTATGGACTTTGCAGCAACTTGGATGAATTTAGAGTCTATAATACTCAGTGATCTATCACATAAACAAAAATCTGAGTACCACGTGTACTCATTCATAAGCAGACCCTAAACATTTATCATAATACTATAAGGAAGAGACTGGCGGTAGTGAGAAATCAATAGGGGAGGAGGAGAGAGAACATAACATCAATAAGCGTACCTGATCACAAACCAGAAAAAGTGGAGACCAAAGTGAGGACCCAATTTTCCCTGTATGATGACCACTTATGTACCTAACCCTGAATTGTATACCACATCTCTATAATTATTTAAAAAAAAAAAAACACAAAGAAAATAAATTGAGGACATGATTCCCATGGTGGTTTCCATCTGTTTACACACAGAGTTGGAGAAACAGTCACTGATACAATGAAGTGATTACAGTGAAATGATGTATTGAAATACAGGATGATAGACAATTGAGTGTCACATAGACAATTACTACATTGCTATCAAAGTAGTATAAAATGTTTTAGTTATTTACAAACAGAATCTAGGACTATTGCAATGAACACAAAAGTACATGAAACAAAAATTTAGCTCTCTCATTTCCAGAAAGCAATAACTGTGTTATTTACACATTAACATAAGCTAACTTTTTCTTTTTGCATTTTTTTCATAAGTTTTGTACTAAAACTTTAATATATAATTAGATATTCATGCAACCTTTTAATAGACAAAGCATATACTTTCCTGTGATCTTATAGAAATATTTTTATTCTGCTTAGAAATAAAATATAAGAAATTAAGATAATGCATATCTCCTGTACAAGGTTCAAGTCTTAATTATCTATACACATATGATTTTTGCATTGTTACTACATTATGAATTATATGTAACCATAACTCATTGTACTTGAAAAATTCCTTTCATCTCTACTGCTACAATGAAAAGGCAGGTCATCTTTAAATAATGAATATAGTCAGAGGTTTGGCAATTCAAAAATTTGAAATAACGCAATAACATCTTTAGATGCAAGAAGAGAGAATCTTTCTAAAAGAAATTGTGTGTGTGTGTATGTGTGTTTGTGTGTGTGTGTGTGGGTATTTCTATTCAAGGCAGCAATAAACATTTACACTTTGCTTTAAAACTCTATTAAGGTACAATAATCATTGCCTCTTAGTGAGCAATCCAAAACTAATATTTGTCTTTATTATCTCAAATGAAATAATTTGGCATGATTCTTATCATTTTAAATCTATGTTTGATAATTGGTTCATATTTTAATTGTGAACATGTTTGGAGATAAAAGTGAAAAAAATTAAGACATTTTGAGATATATATGTATAAACCAGTCTTCCTCCCATAAAAAATATATGTTTTGTAATACAGGATAAAATACATTAGAATAGAAATAAGTGGACTGTTTATAATAATAACATATATATGCAGGAGGATTTTGCTGCTGATATTTATAATTATAATTAGTAGGAATTATAATTAGACATGACTCAACATATTAGAGGTAAAAAACTTTTAAAATGTCATTATTTTTCAAAATACATAAAACTGTATAACACCTTAAAAATCACAATAAAAATATATTTCAGTAGTCTTTTTTGTCTTCATTTTGACAACTATGAGATCTGACAATTAAGTTCATAAACTTACCACCATGTGCCTGGGTTGGCAGCACTGTATAAATGAGTTGATAAGGTGTCATAACCTTGGGATATCAGTGTCTCACAGCTGGTTCATGTTGACATGTGGCAGTGTCTTGCCGAGTGACATTCATTATTGTTGTTGCATGTTTTTGTGTGCCATCACAACAATATCAGAGCTTGAATTTGAGCAACAAACAAACGTTAAATTTCTCATTAGACTTGGCAAGAGTGGAACTTGACTCAGGGACACGTTAGTCCAAGTTTATGAGTATAATACCATGAAAAAAGCGACAGTATATAAATGGATTAAATGGCTTTCTGAGGAGAGAGAAAGCATCGCTGATGAAGAAAGATCAGCATGGTCAGTAATGAGAAGAACTGATGAAATTATTGCAAAAATTTATCGAATGGTATACAAAATTGTCAACTGACTGTGAGAAGCATAGCAGACCAAATAAACATCAATAGAGAAATAGGAAAATCTTAACTGAAAATCTTGGCATGAGAAAGGTGTACTAAATGGTCGTGTAAAAGTTGTTACATCATGACAATGCATTGGCTCACACAGCACTGTCTGTGAGGTAATTTAGCCAGTAAACAAATAACTGTATTGGAACACTCTCTCTACTTAACTGATCTAGACTCAATGACTTTCTCTTTACTTGAAGATAACTTATTAAAAGAAAGACATTTTGATGACATTCGAGATAACAGGAGTAATATGGGTCTGACGGCCATTCCAGAAAGAGTTCCAAAATTGCTTGATGGGTGGACTAGGTGCTGGCATTGATGTATAGCTTCCCAAGAGGAGTACTTTGAAGATGACCATAGTAAAATTTAGCAGTAAGATATTTAGCACTTTTTATAGGATGAGTTCATGAACTTAATTGCCATACCTTTTAATTTATCATACCAATGCTTCAGGAATTTATAGGAAGACAGATTTTAAGGGAAAATAAAAACAGTAAATCACTTTTGAAAATTTTTTCTTTCTTTTTTTTTTTTTTTTTTGAGTTGGAGTTTCACTCTGTCGCCCAGACTGGAGTGCAGTGGCCGCTCTGGGCCACCGCAGCCTCGACCTGCTGGGCTCCGGCGATCCTTCCGCCTCAGCCATCCAAGTAGCTGGTACTACAGGCGCGTTCTACCACACCCGGCTAATTTTTTATTTTTTATTTATTGTAGAGATTAGGTCTCGCCAAGTTGCCCAGGCAGGTCTCGAACCTGTGGGCTCAGGCAATTCACTCAACTCGGCCTCCCAAAGCGCGGGATTACAGGCTGAGCCACTGACCCTGGCCGAAAATTTTTTCTCAAGCAATAAATTTACTTATACTATATTGAATCTAATCATTCTAAGAAATAGAAAATATTTTAATATAGAAAATTGAAAATTTAAATAGTTTATGAATGAATCCTTCGGGGTACATAAAATCTTTTTATATAATGTAAGTACTGTTCATATATGTTTGTTTTTATCTCTCAATATAAATAATCATATGTAGAAAAATTATATTTATGGTATTTTCATTTATATATCAACTGGATACAATGTAGGCTATAGTAGATTCTCTATGGAAAGTTTTGGTTTATTGGACAAGTAAATATGTTAGGTTTTACAAATTATTTTTTGTCTTATGCATTAAACAAGTATTTATTGAGTCAGTACAATACTCTATATGTGATGCTAGGCCCTGAGTATTCAGCAATAACACGAAATAATGTGCACTGCTAGTGAGATGTAAATTAGTATAGCAATATTATTTTATTTTATTTTTTAAATTTTATTTTAAAGTTAAGGGGTACACTTCAGGATTAGGCATACAAGTGGTCATTGTACAGGTAAAGTTTGGGTCTCCCTTTGGTCTCTATTTTGCCTGGTTGGAGATCAAGTACCCTTATTGTGTCCCCTCCCAGAAGTTCCAGGTCACTGCCCATCCATATCTTATAGTATTATGGAAAATGTTCAAGTCTCGCTTATGAGTGAGAACATTTGATACTCAGTTCTTTGTTCCTGTGATAAATCATTGAGTATTAGAGACTCTAAATCCATCCAAGTTGCTGCGAAGTCCATAATTTTGTTCTTCAACTTTATGACTGCATAATATTCTATCATGTATATGTACCACATTTTAAAAATCAAGTCCAGTTTCGATGAGCAGCACAGTTGGCTCCATGTTGTTGCTATTGTAAATAATGCTGCAATAAACAGGTGTGTGCAGGTATCTTTTTCATAGAGTGATTTAAGTTCCTCTGGATATATTTCCAGAAGAGGGATTACTGGGTCATATGGAAGGTCAATTTCTAGATCTTTTAGGAATCACCACACTGTTTCCTATAGAAACTGAACTTGTTTGCATTCCCATCAACAGTGTAGAAATGTCTTCTTTTCCTTGCCAGCATCTGTAGCTTTTTGTTTTATTAATGATGGTAATTCTCACTGGAGTTAGAGAGTATCTCAGTGCAGTTAAGATTTGTGTTTCTCTGATGATTAGCCAGGCTAAGACTTTTTCATGTGCCTGTTGGCTGCTTGTATGTCTTCTTTTGAGAAGTGTCTGTACCTGTCTTTTGCCCACTTTATAGTGGAGCTGTTTGTTTTTGCCTTTTTGGCATATTTGAGTTACTTATAGATCCTGGATATTAGGTCTCTGTCAGATAAGCAGTTAGTAATTTTTCAAACATTCTATGGGGTGTCTCTCTACTCTCTTGATGGATTTTTGCTTTGCAGAAGTTTTTCAGTTTGATGAGGTCTCACTTGTCTGTGTTATCTCTTATGGCATGGGCTTTTGAGGTTTTGATAAGAATTTGGTTGCCTATTCCGATTTCTATAAGGGTGTCTCCTGCATTTTCTTTTTTTTTTTTTTTTTGAGTTGGAGTCTCACTCTGTTGCCCAGACTGGAGTGCAGTGGCCGCTCCCGGCCACCGCAGCCTCGACCTGCTGGGCTCCGGCGATCCTTCCGCCTCAGCCTTCCAAGTAGCTGGAACT
>CAUYQG010081016.1:0-14802 GCA_963574415.1 Tarsius wallacei | reverse complement strand
TCACTCATATAGTGAACCTTGAACCTCCAACTTAATACTATAAGAAAGTGACTGACAGTGGTGGGAAATTACGGGGAGGGGAGGGAAGGGGGGATGGGATTAATGATACTCAATATCTGTCTGGGGACGGGGAGACACCTCGTATCACCAAGGGTGTCTGAACGAAGCATATTTGTATACCTAATCCTTAACTGTACCCCACAATATGATAATAAAAAATACTGATTAATAAAATAATAATAATAATAATAATTGAGATAGTTGATGCACAGATCGATGATGGTATTTGACAGCAAAAATTATACATAGGCATAATGAAGGTGAGATTGCAGCAAAAAAGGTGCCCCTTGGGGTGTGTAAGAATGTTTTTCCACCTTTCTTCCTATAACATCAAGAAGTCAAGAAAAATGAGTTGACTGCTTCCTCATTTCCTTTTAATAATAGATAACAAACCCCAGCTAAGAGTTGATGGAAAAGAACCGTTTGAGATAAAAAATAGGCTAAGATATTTTAGGGTAAATAAGTAGGTGTTGAAGATGTTGAGACAGAAGTTAGAATATTAATAATAAAATAGTAAGATTAGAAATATATAATAGTATTAATGATAGTTAAGAAAATATAGGGATATAAGGATAGAAATAGGGGTAATAGAAATAAATATATGGTAGTAAATTAAATAAGGTTTAGAGTTAAGGTTTAGTTTTATAGGGTAAGGATATTATAGTTTTACAGTAGTAAATAGCTATAAGAAAGTTAGGAAGAAAAACAGGATGTTCACAAATGTTTAATTTAAGAAAAACACCATTTGTGTTTGAAATAGTAACTGCTGTCTAGTTCTTGCCCATTGATTAAAAAACATGAATGGCATGGAGTCGGTAGGAAGGAAACTGGATAGTAACTGTTAAAGATCAACTTCATTGTGATTGAAAAAAGGATGTACGTAGGCGTTTAGTTAGCAACATGAGATACATTTTGTGGGTGCAGGGCTGGGTGGAAAAACTATATAAGCATGTGAAAACTAAATGAAAATTGGCAGAGTCTTGAGCTCTCCCCAGGAAGGTGCTTCCTGTTGTTTTTTTCTTTTTTGCCATTCCCGATTCTCCCGTCTCAAGCCCTGACTCTCTCCTGGAGCTGGACTCCGGCAGGTATGTAACATAATATATATGAACATGAATTTTGTATACATATAAGAGTATTAATTTGTTACTAGAAACACAAAATAAATACGTATGTGGTCATTGTGTGGTAGTGAATTATGAAAACAAATAAACAAATACATAGGTAAAATAAATTAAAAATACAAGAGAATAAAAAGATAATAAAGCAAGATAATTTTCTTGCATATACTGATGCAGATAAAACACAATTTTTCTCCTTCATCTACATTCATGGATCTGTTTTAGTGAAATATTGTTGCAATAATGATATTAGACAAATAATCCTAAAATGTCAATGGCTTTCAACAGTAAACATTTATTTGGCCCATGGTTTTGCAGCAGCTTACTTTTATGCTTTTGTTTAGGTTCATGTGTGCTTCAGGTATCTTCCCATTCTCCTTGGACTACAAGTGACTTAAGGTGTGTTTTCCTCATAGCAAATGGTAGAAGCACCAATGTCCAGACTAAACCTGCAAGCGTGTTTAAAGGTGTTGTCCCAATTGACCCTTTAACATTTGGTTGGTCAAATCCTGTCACGGATCAGTCTGAGTCTGTCAGGGGTGTATAATTTGCATCCTCTACTAGGGTTAGTGTTATTGTACATGATGAAAAATGGTTATATGTGTATGTATATATATCATTTCCTGGGGAATTAAAATTTGAGAACAATAATTTCTTCTTTCACGGGATGCATATACCTTAATACCACAAATGAAAGAAACACAAAATATACTTTAAAATCATGCTTCTTCTGCTTGATGCCCCTTTTTAGTGTTTGTTCATTCTTATGGTAAAGTCAATTGCAATATACTTTAATTTGATAATTTTCCTTTGTCCTTAAGAAAAGCACTATAATTTTTCTCTCTTTTAACATATTTTTTTGTTGAATTAAACACATCAGCAAAAAGGTTTTCCAAATTATGGACCACTTTCTTTTGTTATAATCTGAGACTTTCTATCTTTCAGGGCCTCTGAATGTAATTTATAAGAAACAAGAGCAAAATCTATTAAAATTCACAAGCGCTCACACAATTTGTTAACTACTTAGAGTGTTTTTGTTAAAGAAAAAGCATATATCTAACAGAATGAGAGCTTTTAATTAATTTAAAGCAAAGTATTTGATATTTCTTTACTATTATACATTTGTTTAGAGATCACTAGTTACTTAAGATCTGTCCAGTCATGTTGTGATCCTTTAGGATATTGAAAAATTCACTCCAATTGATAGTTAGACCTATGTTACTGTGAAATATTTTACTTTTAGCTCCTCAGACTTCTTTCTTTCAACGTTCCTACCTATTCCTAAAAATAGTACATTCCTAATTTTGCCATAATTTCAATATTTCCTTTAAAAAGTATTTTAGTATTTTGTAATGGGAATTATGCATTTAGTTCTTCCAAATCCTTTAAAGCAAATTTTTTTGAGGTTCATATATTCTGCACAGTATTATTTGACTCCTTGTGAGTTACATCTCATACTACACGTCTCCACATACAGAGGCACATGTGCATTCATACACACCCACCCACTGATGGACATTTTTAAAAATAAGATATTCTGTTAAACACACACAGCTTCATCTGTTTGTTTATTTCTTTTCTATGACTCCAAGTGTGCTTGATGACCATGACACATTTCAGCAACAATTCCATATAATCCCACCAAGTGGAATCTTACAAAATTTAAAAAATATCATTTAAGAAAAAGTTACCAAAATAAGCAGAAAGACAACAAATATACTTATAAAATAAAATCATATATAAAATGCATTCATATATGAAAATTTTATTAAGCATATTTCAGTTTATTACAATTATCTTAACAGTTTCATGAGGTGGCTCTATCTTAGTTATAGCTCCAATTTTTATCTTTGTGGAATTATCCACCCTCTTCAGAATAACAAATATATTTCATTATAACTATAAAAATTAAAGTTATTTGAAAACACTTGTCCAGCCAGGCTTTGTGGTTCAGCCTGTAATCCCAGAATTTAGGGAGGCTGAAGCGAGTGGATTGCCTGAGCTCACGGGTTTGAGACCCACCCGGACAACTTGACTAGACCTCGTCTCTACAATAAATGTAAAAATTTAGCCAGGCATGGTAGCACACACCTGTAGTTCTGGCTACTTGGAAGACTGAGGCGGAAAGATTGCTGGAGCCCAGCAGGTCGAGGCTTTGGTGGCCAGGAGCATGCCACTGCACTACCGTCTGGGTGAAAGAATGAGACTCCAACTCAAAAAACCCAAAACAACAACAAAAAAAGCACTTGTCCAGCCGGGCTCGGTGGCTCAGCCTGTAATCCTGCGCTTTGAAAAGCTGAAGTGAGTGGATTGCCTGGGCCCGTGGGTTCGAGACCTGCCTGGGCAACTTGTTGAGACTTCATCTCTAAAATAAATTTTTAAAAAATATATCAGCTGGGCATGGTAGCGCATGCCTGTAATTCCGGCTACTTGGAAGGCTGAGGCAGAAGGATCGCCGGAGTCCAGCAGGTCGAGGCTGCAGTGGCCGGGATTGGCCACTGCACTCCAGTCTGGGTGACAGAGTGAGACTCCAACTCAAAAAAAAAAAAGTACTTGTCCAATAAAAATGTTTTCTCACCCAATTAAAATGCATACTATATATTTATTAATTTATTATCTAAAATTTCTTAGAGAATATTTCATATGTTCCAGGGATTACTGTAACTTAATAGATATCTTTTTACTCATTACACAGGTCTTCCATTTTCTTAAACAATTTGATGTAATAAAAACATTAAATTGCTTGAATTCATTAAAATTTTCAAACCACTCATCTGGTCAAATTCTCAACAAAGTGACAGCATCACCATTTTTTCCACACTTATTTTTAGTGCATATAAATCATTTCCATTATCAATCAAAAAAAAATCAGGTTTAAACCAAATTACTAGATAGTCTTAAAAATTATGAGCTACTATAGTATATATTGTTTATATCTGTTACTATAGCCTATGCTTAAAATAGAGATAAAAGCAGACCAATTTTTTTTACTGCCTCTTTTATGCTATGTGATAGAAATTGAATCACAATTAATGTGTTCTATACTTTAAAATAAAATAATTCAGTTTTGAATGACATCCAGATTAATAAAAGTCATTCTATAGTAAGTGGTACTTTCTTTCTCTTTTTAAGTTTTTAAGGTGCTGATCTACAAAATTCCTTGTTAGACTAAATTATCACCATGCAGAAAATGATGGTGAGAACTAGAACAAGTATACAACCAATGTAATGGGTCATCTATAGAGATTTAAATAATCGTCTTTCCTTAGGATATCAAGTTATCTCATCTTGAACGGCTCATTAAAATGATTTGTTTCAATTCACCATGTAGAGTGCTTGACACTTAAAAGGCTACATGAATTACTGATAAACTCATGAATCAATATATTATATTAGATAATAACAAATGGTGACATATGAGAATAATTTATGGGATGTTCAAAACATTAAATGTTGTGCACTTTTAATAAAGGAAACACACACACGCAAAGATTGTCCTTGCCATTGAGCACTTATTGAAGATTCAAATAAAAGTGTTTCCTACATACTTCACCAAAGTTAATGGGCTTAATGAGGCTAATAGCAGCATAGTTGAGGTGTGATGAAGATATGTAATTGTTTATTTTGACACTTGTTCTTGCTCTGATTTCATCGTTCATTTTTGCTTCTCATTTGTAAACCAGAAAAAAAAAATCACTTTTTTTTATAACTAAGAGATTAGAGACTAGTTGTGAATTAGGCAGAAGATTTTGTGAATTTGTTTCTCATCTTTGTGGAGCAAAATGTTTCTCCCTAAAATGCATATGTTGAAGTCTTAGTTTCCATGTGACTATATTAAAGAAAGGACCTAATTTAAAGAGGTAGTTGAGGTTAGAGGGTGGTGCCTTGATCCATTAGGACTGTAAAAGGAAAAGACATCAAAGATCTCTCTCCTTCTCCCCATCAGGTGAAGAAGAAAGCTATCTGAAGCCAGAAAGATGGCTCTCTGAAAGTCATAATCAAACTCTGTGGGAACTTTCACCTTAGACTTTTCTGCCTCCCGAACTGTGAGAAAATGAAATTTCTATTCTTTAAAGTATTTGGTCTATAGTATGTTCCTATGGAAGCCTGAGATAACTGAGACACACCTGATGTCAAATAATTTAGTAAGAACAAATAAGCAGATTGATTGTTCTCATTCACTAGCTAGCACTTAAGTTTTTACTGCAATTGCAATTTCACTTTGAAATTTCAGGGGGGGAAATGGCAAAAATTAGCAAATAAAATGTTAATAAAGTACGACTGCAAAATTGATAGAATTCTATATAACTTGTAAATCTCCTTTTGATATTTTACATCTGACTTTTTGTTATAGTAAGAAATATAGGCGGGCTCGGTGGCTCAGCCTGTAATCCCACGCCTTGGGAGGCTGAGGTGAGTGAATTGCCCGACCCGTGGGTTCAAGACCCGCCTGGGACCTTGGCGAGACCTCATCTCTACAATAAACCAAAAAAAATTAGCCGGGCATGGTAGCGTGCGCCTGTAGTTCCAGCCACTTGGAAGGCTGAGGCAGAAGGATCACCGGAGCCCAGCAGGTCGAGGCTGCAGTGGCCGGGAGCGGCCACTGCACTCCAGTCTGGGCGACAGAGTGAGATTCCAACTCAAAAAAAAAAAAAAAAAAACTAAAACTCACTTCCTTAAAAAAATTTAATATTTATGTATGGAACTATTTATCCCTTATTTAAGGAATTGTAACTATGTGATGGGCCATTTGTAAATATTATGTCTGAGTCTTCAAAATTTTGACTCCTGGGTTTTGCTATAGCATTTTTACTGGGGCTTTAGAAGCCCCAAGACGTCCATACAGAGTTGTACCACCCAAGACTCTGACACTAGCCACTTGTGGTTACTTAAAATGAGACTGAGTGCAATTGAACTGAAATTTTCATTTTATTTAATTTTAATTTCCTTAAATTTAATTTAAAAACTGACACTTGATTCAAGACTTTTAAGAGTGTTTAGATCAAGTTGGGTACATGAGTACATTTCAATAGTAAATTTTTGTAGTCTAAGAACAGGTCAAGTGTTTTAGGTGAACATATTGCATAAAATTGAGATTTTTTTGTAAGTATAAACATACATTGAATACAAGGACTCTAATCCAAAAATATTGTAAAATATTTCATAAATGTTTTAAATATTGATTATATGTCAAAATAATATTTTACAGATTGAATTAAACAAAATATATTATAAAAAGTAATTTTGGGCAACTCCTCCAAGTCCCCTCCCACTGTGGGGGCTTTTCTGTCCTCTCAATAAACTCCTGCTTTTAAAAAAAAAAGTAATTTCACTTATTTCATTTTCCTTTAATATGCATACTAGAAATCACCTATGTGGCTCACATTGTATTTATATTGGAGAACATTGTTATAAAATATAGCTGACTTTAAAGTAAAATCTAGTATGTCTCTTTTCCAGGTTGTTTACTTTTATTAAGGGCAGGCTGATTCTCAGTGTATGACTCATCTGCATCAATAATTTCTCCCTGGGTTAAATAGAAGCACTAAATATGGTTAAATTTTAGCATGCACCAAGAACATCATTGTAATATAAATTTTATTCTGTGCTACTACCAGTGCCACTAGGGTATTTTTTAACCTATATTAAGTAGCCCCAAGCTGTTTTGGTTTTGTAGTTCTGGTATCTATTTTGTTTTTCCAATGTTTCCCCTTCTTCTTGAGACTGAATGACCTCCCTTCCCCCAGCCCCACTATAGCCATACCTGTCCCTAGCAGTTACTTCTTCCCTTATCTCTTTGTGCCCTGGGACTTTTTTCTATGGTCAGGAAGTCAACTAAAGACTGCACTATTATCCAGACCAATAGAGTCTCAAAGATCAGAAAGATATAATATAATAGCCTTTCAATAAATATTTCAACTACCTAGAGAATTTTATTCTTTTTTCTTTATCTGCTTAACATTCACTTTTGGCATGGTTTTACATATTCCACTTGGCTAAAGAAGATAATCTAGGTGTTATTGCATTTTTAATATTTTGGCTCAAGAAGGGCACGTTAATTAATTTTACAGTGACTGTTAGTGACTAAAAATGGCAAAAGACATCATAGCAACAAAAGATTCTGAAATAGTGTGTATTACATTAAGAGTGAAATTATTCCATCTGCCAAACCATTTATTTCTGAATGAGTGTACATTACCAAACATTCAGAGAAAGACATGCAAGGACTCATCATTACGGGTGACTTCAAGACTAGTCAGGAGGGTGGACTGTTGTTCATATATGTCTATTTTATGCTACGCATATTATAAAACTAATTATCATTTGATTGCAGAGTATTCTCTGCGATCTGTTTAAAAGTATTAACTAGGTGTTCACACCTTGGTATTAGTAGTCAAGGTTAAGACACCATTTTAATTTATTGACTCCTTTTGTGCCTTAAGTATTTTGAGTTTTTTGGGTTATTTTTGGTTTTCTGGCAAGAAGATCTATGCATCATGACAATTGAGAAAAATGTATAATTTCCATAGATAAATGTATTTATGGAGTCTAGAGTGGTTTTTTTTTGTTTGTTTTGTTTTGTTTTGTTTTTTGAGTTGGAGTCTCACTCTGTCATCCAGACTGGAGTGCAGTGGCCACTCCCGGCCACCACAGCCTCGACCTGCTGGGCTCCAGCGATCCTTCCACCTCAGCCTTGCAAGTTGCTGGAACTACAGGCGCGCGCTACCACACCCGGCTAGTTTTTTGATTTATTGTAGAAATGAGATCTCACCAAGTTGCCCAGGCAGGTCTTGAACCCACGGACTCAGGCAATCCACTCACCTCAGCCTCCCAAGGCGTGGGATTACAGGCCGAGTCCAGAGTTTCAAAAACCTTAAAGTAGATTATAAAGAAGCAAAGATAAGATACAATAAAAGTTTTTAATAAAAGTTGTCAAATTTATTGTTTGAAAAGCGAAAGAAGAGTGAACCTATAGCAGACCCCCAAAGACGGCATTTAAAGACTATCTGCTGAAGCAGCTGGAAAATGATTATCAAATTTATTGAATGGCAAGCTCTAGTTCATGTTGCTTTGAAAATATTAGTTTCAATGCTCTAGTCACCATGTTAGAATAGATACTTGTGAAACTGGGAATTTTTTAAAAGCAATATAAAGTCAGAAATAAACATCTTCCAAAATGGCAAAATGATGTAACATAAGCACTTGGTATCCTGCAGAGCAAATATTTGACATTATGCTTAACACTTGTAATGCATGTAATCCTAAAAACATTGCCTATACATATCTATGCCAGTAGAATGCTTCCTTGGGTGGAAAATACAAAACAAATGTTTGTCTTAATATAGGATAGACCAATGTGCAGAGACCTACGCATTACATTTTTGTCCTATTAACTTTCTTACCTTCATTAAAAGACTTGAACTCTCCATTCTATCCCCAAGCTGCCACCCCAACGTGTACATCATTCAGAGAAGACAAGATTTCTCAGATCTTAAGCATTTTTGTAGTGTATTATATTTAAAAATAGCTTCTCACATTCAACCACATTTGCTGGGGATGTTCTCCTAAAATCAACTGAAGAAGACCTTAAATTCATTTTCAAAAAGAAAAATGAGAACTGAAAAGGTAATACAAAATACCGAAATATTGTGCCCAGTTCCTTGTGGAATCTATTTACCACTCCAGGAACAACTCTAACCCTGTTTTTTTCAAATGTTTCTGTTGAAAATCAGTAACAACTTGATTCTTATTTCTTTTGTTCCCTTGTTCCTAGTGTCTTCTGAATACACATTTGACTTTTTAAAGTTACCAGTGAGCCTGGATGTGAGAGAAATGTGGAATTTATTTTAAAGCTATATGTTTTAAGTGTTTATAATGTTTATGGTTTTCTTTGAGAATGTGAAGAAAGCAATGCAGCTTTTTTCCTCTGAAAAGCTTTCTTATATGCAAAACAATGCATATCATTTGATAGATTGATGGTTTTATTGTAAAGGGACTTTAAGTGATGATAGATCTTCAGTTTTTTAAAAAAAAGTATGAGTTGTATTAGTCTCATGAACAAATGCCAGTACTTTACAACTTTTGCCTACTGTAGTGTACATGGTTTGGGAACCTGACTATCAGTGGCTGTATAGAAAACTATTTCCTTTGTATTATTTTTCCTCAATATTAAATATTTCAGATTTGTCTCTCTGGCTTACTTATTTTAAATACTTCAATCATGTTTGTTTTTAATTTTATCATTAATATTTATTTTAAAGAGATTAAATAAATGTTAGTCCTAAAGAGGTAGAAGGCAATAAACCCCTATATAAATTTAAGGATGAGTCATTTTGATTTTTAATCAGAAAGTTGAAGAAATAGGCAGAGGGATAAGATCCAGACATTCACCATCCATGACAAAAGAGAAGGTACATTGTTAGAGATAAGAAAATAATATCTGTGTACACTACTGCTCATCTTTCCAAGTGCTGATATCGGAGTGCCCCAGGATTCATTTCTCTCTTATCCAACCATATTTAGACTCTAAGTAATTTTATCCAGTTTCAGTTTTAAATGCCACATTGACACCTCATAAATTATTACCTGCAGTCCCCACTTCTCCTGTAAAGTCCATACTTGTTCACATAAGTGTCTACTAGAATTCATTTAAATGACTAACAGACATAAGTCTAAAATCCAAATCATATTTTCTCTCTCAAAACCCATTTTTCTCATGGCTTTCCCCATCTAATTAAAAAAGTATTTCCAATTACTTAGGTCAAGAGCCTTGGTGTATCACACAATTCACCAGGAAAAAGTTATAAACTCTACCTATAAAATCTACGCAGACTCTGATCTGTTGTCCCACCTACAGCCCTGGTAACCTGGTTCAAACTCCCATAACCTCTCACCTGGATTATGGTAATACAAACCTTCTCGTCTGGGTTATAGGGATGCAAACATTTTCACCTGGATTATGGCAATGCAAAACTTCTCACCTGGATTATGGCGATGCAAAATATTTCACCTGGATTATGGTGCTGCAAAACTTCTCCCCTGGCATGCCTACTTTATTTCTGCCCCTATTCTTCACGTAGTTGCCAGAGTACTGTTTTTAAATCTTAAAATTTTGTTTTGTAGCTCAAAATTCTCCATTGGCTTAACGAAATCAAAAGGCATTGCAACGGCTCTGTCTTACAAGACAGTCTGAATGAGCAATGTGGCCTAATGATAATTCTCTAATTCCATCTGCTACAACTTTAACTACTGTTCCTTCCTGCCCGTGCTGTTCCAAACATGATGACCTTCATAATTTCCTGAATTCACCAAGATGACTCCCCTCTCAAGGCCTCTGCTCTTAAGGCAGATTCAGTTTAGAAGGCTGTTTCTCCAGATGCATGACACATTCCTCCTTTCTTTCAGGTCTTGTATAAAATATAACCCTATCAGAAAATTCTTTTTTTCTTAATTCTACTATAAAATAATAGCTTTCCACCCCACTCTGCACTCTTTATTTTCTCTATCTTGCTGTTTTTAATCACTATCTGAAATACTATTTATTTAGCCATCTATACATTAACTGAGTGCCCCCCCAAAAAATATAGGGGAAAAGAGAAAAGATATTTAGGGTTGAGTATTTTGTTGGCTACTTTCTTTGTAATGCTTAGGATAGTGCCAAAGTCCTGGCGTATTCTCAATAAATAGTTATTCAATGATGGAGTGACTTTGAGTTTGGTGTGGAGAACATATTTAGGAGAGTGAAAGCACAGTAATGGGTTAGAAAGCTATTGTGTTGATGCAGGAGATAGACAATGGCAGCTTGGATTAGTGTAGCAGCAAGGAAGATAAGATAACTGACCAGGTTAAAGATGTCTACTTAAAATAGAGCCAAAGGTATTTACTGATCGATGAAATTTTCAAGTAGAAAGAAGAGAAGCAATATCAGATGCTTCTCAGATCTATGGCTAAAGTGATGGATGTATGGCTAAGTGTGCGGATATCGGTGCCATAAAGTGATCATGAGTAATGATAGAGGAAAAAGAGGTTGTCAGGAGTTGGAGGAAATCACATTCCTGTTCTGGGTATTTTAGATGTCTATTAAACATCACTCTGAAAATGTCAAGTGTGAGTTTGATATCTAAGTCTGGTCTCAAGAGAGTACTAAGCAATTTGGCATAATCCACAGGGTATATTTTGGAGCTGTGAGACTAGATGAAATATTCCAATAAATAAGTGTATTTAGAGAAAGAAGACAAATAATAGGCTTTGAGGCAGTCCAATATTTATGGATAAGGCAGTGGAGGAGGAGGCAGCAAAAGAGACAAAGAAAGAATGACCAGTGAGGTAGCAGGCTACTTCACAAAAGCCAAGAGGGAAAAAAAAAATTGTCTCAAGGAGAAGACACAGCTGTGTCAAAAAGAGTAAGAATTAATTTATCTTCACAAATACAAAGGTAAATGCAAGTTGATCAGTGGATTTGATCATGGGGAGATTAGATTACAATTGTGTGATAACTTCTATTTTTCTAATAGGTCATCAGCTAAAAGTAGAGGGTGCTATGGAAAAGAAGAAGAATTTTTTCTTATTGAAAAACATGAGAAGCCGGGCTCGGTGGCTCAGTTTGTAATCCCAGTGCTTTGGGAGGCTGAGCTGAGTGGATTGCCTGAGCCCGCGGGTTTGAGGCAAGCGAGACCTCATCTCTACAATAAATCAAAAAACTAGCCGGGCGTGGTAGCGCGTGCCTGTAGTTCCAGCTACTTGGGAGGCTGAGGCAGAAGGATCGCCGGAGCCCAGCAGGTCGAGGCTGTGGTGGCCGGGAGCGGCCACTGCACTCCAGTCTGGGCGACAGAGTGAGACTCCAACACACACACACACAAAAAAAAAAAAAAAGAAAGAAAAGAAAAACATGAGAAAGAACAATTTACTAGCAAAATATGAAATATAATATCCCTTCCAGTTCTAGAATTCAGTAAACCTATTTTCCAAAGAATATTAAGTTACACTAAATGCTTACAAAAGTAGGTAATGCTTACAGATGACATGAAAACTTTTTGATAGAATGAGAATTTGTTGTCAATAATATGTGACCCTAGACAATTTACATACTTATAAAAGGTAAAGATTGTAAAGATTAATGAGATATAGAAAAAGTAAAATTTCCACGCATGTAAATAACATTTGTCAAAGACTTTCTGTATAAATCATTGTTGATACATAAAACAAAATATTTCTATATAGTACACAGAAGACTCATAAATTCGCTTGTTATTTGGAAACCTAGAAAGCAATTTTAACAAATACAGTCTAGCAGTTTAAAGTCTTTAATGGAAAAGATCAATAAGAGAAAGTATAATATTTTTACCTTAATAAATATTTATTAAGCATCTACAATTTGTTAGCTCTTTGTAAACTAAAAGTTATAAGAAATGAAAACACTACAAACAATTGTATATCTAAAGAAATGATGTCATGGCTCTAACATCACTTAAAAATTCTTTTGTCATACCCAAAGCAAAAATTCCACATGTCTTTGATATCAATATGATACCCAACATTTTTATCTAAAAATGAAAAGTCCTGCAAACAAATTATTAGTCTTACAGATGAACAAATCCATCAAAGTGATGCGTTAATGGATTGACCAGTTGGTTGGTAATGTAAAAACAGAGCCTTGCCGAGATCATAAAATAATTTGACAAATCAATGGACTCAGAAAAAAACAAAATGAAACAAACTATTACAGTTTCTAAATGAATGGATGGAACCTCCAATTTTCAATCTGTTGATCTGGAACCACAGACACATACTATATGTAAGTTTTGATATTTTGAACCATGTCTTACTTTTATTTAGTTATCAATGCTTTACAGAATAATATAGGCTTTATTTTTCTGATGTAAATTTCTCTGATGCACTAAACAGAAAACACATCAGAATGTATAAGGATGGCTGAGAAGTTGTAAAGATAGAAAAACAAGTTGAAGGAAACAATCAACTTTTTCCATAAAGTTTACCCTGTTGGGGTTCAGTGGGAACAGAGGAAAGAGGCCAAGAGTATGAGAGTAGATTGACTATGGAAAAAATTCTGAAGATGAGATTCTGAGACTTACTGTTTAGGATTGACAAAGATCACAGCAGGGTTCTGAGGGGAGAGAAGTGGTCAAATTTTTTTCAATAATGATTTAGTCTACTAGATAGCAATGGATAAAATAAGCCTAATTTATACTTAGAAGTTTTATCTTTTTTCCTAGTTTATTACCGAAAAAGAACTACTTCTAAGGCTCAACTATTGCTGCTTCTATACATCCTGTTGTTGAAAAGTTTACAAAAAAAGAAATTTGGTTAAAATGGATTGATTGTAGTTTAGATCTAATTATTTAGATGGAAAAATAAGAGACTAAGGATAAGAGTGTAAGAGAAACAGAACCTGAAACTGAAAATCAGTAATCCTAGAAAAATTCATGAGAAGAGACTGAACAAGAGAGATGAAAAGAAATTAGATCTCCCTGTGAAAAGGTCTTTCTCTTTTAGCTAATAAAAATAGTCTTTAAAACGACTTTATTTAAAACTTGAGCTTCCAGGGCTGAGCAGCTTGGCTTTACATCATCTTACATTCATTAACTTTGTAAAATCTGGAAAAAGGCAAGCCAAAGATAAAATTTGTTTACAGTCTACTAAGCAGAGGGTAGTCAAGCTAATGAAATCGTTGCCACTGAAAAGAGATTCTAAACTAAAGATTTTTTTGTGGTTGTTTTGTTTTTCCCTATTAAGACAATTTTCATGGAAAATATTATAAAAAGTAGAAATGTGTTACTTAAGTCTACAGACTTAGCATGTTAATTAAGGGGACTGCATTTGTCTCCCTATTAAATCACTAGTATGTAGTGATTTCACAATTTGAGGAATTAGAATCTTTCTCTAACCTGCTGAATGAATCTACCCAGAGGGATTGCAAATGCAAGTCAATTTCAGTTTATTTATTTATTTTGCCAAGAACAGGTATTTACCTATTCTTGTATAGTTATAACGCACTACTGATTTTATACTAGGCACCAATTTTTGACAATCTTTTATATTAATAGGAAATAATCTGACAACTGTGTCAACGTATGAAATCCACTTTCAGAACAAGCTGTGATTCCTTAATTGGGAGACTCCTTAATTTAAAACAAAGTAAAACCCTGAGCTTCCACATCTTTTTCATCTTAATTTGCCAAGATGCCTTAGAGCAACAGCCTCACTGACAACTTGGCTTAAGGATAGGTGCTCATGGAATTGGTCAACTATCCATTCCAGTCTGAGATCAACGTGACTATCATCTGATTGACATAACTTAATGGTAGACTTTGTGATAGGGAAAAAAAATGCAATTTTTAAAAAATTGTAGTTTATTTCTCTTTTCATTTTTATTTTAAAATTGTGGGGTACAATTCAGGGTTACGCATACAAATGTTCATTGTGTAGGTGCTGTTATTGATGAGGTGTGTTCCCCCTTCCCCAGGCAGATATCGACGATCGTAAATCCCAGCTTGTTCTGAAAGTGGATTTCATATGTTGACACAGTTGTCAGATTATTTCCTATTAATATAAAAGATTGTCAAAAATTGGTGCCTAGTATAAAATCAGTAGTGCGTTATAACTA